>JAUTCZ010054829.1:0-19062 GCA_032273805.1 Melanodrymia brightae | reverse complement strand
CATGCGTCTGACGTCCAATAACCGCTGATTTATAATCGATGTGTTTCTAGCGGCGTCGTTAAATAAAACAAACTTTAGAGAAGCCAATGTTGTTACTTATTATATTTTTGTAATACTTTCTAGACGTAGTTTTAATTACAAAGGAAGGTGTCAGAACATGATAAACATTTGTAAAAATCAGTGTAGAAAGCTGATCATTAAATCGTTTTATGATTATGCTATATGCAATATAGGGTAAAGTGCGACAAATGGCAGTTCATGGAAATTAAAATGGAATGGATGTTTAATGACACCCCAGCACGAAACATAAACATCGGCTATTGGGTGTCCGAACATGGTAATATTAATGTAAATGAATAACGAAATTCTCGACAACGTGTTACGGTCGTTTCGTTTGGTTAAGAACCACGAGTTGTTCTACCACTTGGGTAATAACGGCTCTATGATTGCTTAAGTGTCGATGTAAATATCATGAAAGCTGATCCTCAAACGTTGTAGGAACATTAAAAGAATGCTAATTTTTTTCGATGGCGTACATACCTTCCGAAAAGGTCAAATGTAAAAGTATTTGTCAAAAATCAGTGAGGTTTATTGCGGTGTATTATATGACAGCAAATCATTAACGATATTTAATATGGGATGATTGCTGCCCAAATATATTCTATGTAAACAATACCATCGTCCAACGACTTTCGTTCGCAGAGCTAACACAGAAATCCTGATTTATGCTATCATGGCACGTGCCAGACGACATCGAAACCATTAGCGAAGCTTTTATTTCGATCCGCTGGTCCACAACATTTAATAAAAAGTATGATTGCCTGTGATAAAGCTTCAATGATAAGGCGTCTTTAAACAATGGATAATTGCAAACACATTGGTCTATCTCAAATGGACAGTAATTAAGATCAATAATCGTGTTAAATGTCAGACGTGCTTTAATCTCCAGTATACGCGTTTCTTTTTATACCATGATCGCGTTGGCTTAGATAATTACAGCATGTGTGGACATTTGGTGACATAGAAATACTTTGGTCGTCGATGTTGGCATGAATAAGGTAAATATGACTGAATTTAATTATGAAAGGAAACTATGGAGTAACATGAATCTACATATAACGTAGAAAGAAGCGGAATGAATTGTTACTGGTGTTTATACTATCACAAACCAAATTGTCACCGAGGAAATATATATATTTTTTTTAATTTGTTAATATTTCTCTATCTCAAGCTAATTGTCCTAAATGCGTATAGAAGAGACGGTCAACCAGAAATATACCATGTACGTCCAAATGACACCAGATACATGTTTGTCTAAAATACAGAAATATGCCATTCACTTACGCAACTTTTCAACCAATAAAGTAGATTATTGTTAAATAAATGGGGCAAATTAAAAAAAAAAGCTTGTTTAACGACACCACTAAAAAACATTGATTATAAATCAGCGATCATATCGACACTTAGTCACAGAGGAAACCCACTGCCGCCACATAGGCTACTCAGAATAGCACAAACCACGGTCTTTGATGGATCACTGGATGAAACAGGAAATAACCCAACGGGTTCACTGAGAAGGATCGATCCGTCGACCTATCGAACCTGAGGCGGACCATCTTGCGCTGAGCTACGCCCCACTATTGTCTAGTGTTAAGACGAATACCAACGTGCTTTTGCAGATAATGGTATTTGTAACATACATGTATATCTGGCTAATGGTGTATTTTGTATTATTACAATTAACATTTACTTACATTGTCATTGAAGGCTGTAACACTTATGAAGTTTAGTATAAACCATTTTTAAACATAGTATTTTTACTGATGTAGTTCATTTATTATAAAACTGTAAAAAGATTTAAAAAGATACTTTTCCAGCCATCTTTATCGCCTTACGCAAAAAAAAATGTATCAAAGGAAAGCGATAAAGAATCCATCATAATATAATTATGGCGACAGGTTGTACTTTGTCTATCCCACATGCCGTCATATGATGGATTCTAATAATGTTAAGAGTTTAGCCAAAATAGATTGAATAAATTTATAAAGAAACCACAGACTGAAAAACAAATTAACGAAATGAAACAAACCTGTCTCGTATAATGATTTGCACGTGTTACGTCATTAAATTTGTAGTCTATAGTGAAATTTCGTTAATGAAGATGACTTGCAATTTTAACTGACTGGCTGTCACGCTTTGTTCTTATATATTTCTGCCTGCACGTCGTATGATGTAATATCATTCAACATGACGATATTGTTAATTAATGAGTATGTAGCACGACAATGCGCTATTAGCCGACTTATTCTCATTTATAAATGTTTTGCTTATTAAGGAAAACTAATTTGAACTTGTTTCAAATTTTTTCTATAAGCTCGTGTAATAGTTACTTTTTATGCGACTATTGAAAGTAACAAGTTTCTTGTGATCAACCGGGGCTGATTCACAAGTTCAAACTGCAACGACTACTTTTCTGATTGATATTTGTTTACGGTAAGATGTTTTATGTGTTCGTTAGGACTATACACGAGAATACATCCAACATGTCCGCAGAACATCCCCGTATCTCAGCACTGCTTCGTAATCATCAATTCAAGATCACAATGTTATCACTCTTGCCGAATCATAGAGTCTACCGATCTCCGGTATGCAATGGTTAACTCTTAGTCCACATCAGAATTGACTAAAACACCTAGTTTTATTGCACTTTTTCTTACATTAACCATAGGATTTGTAGATAATTTTATGGGATCAGGCTATTTGTTCCATTCCGTAAAGATTCATTTTATTATTTAATCTGTTTTGTTACGATATTGACGGACTTGCATTCCTGCCAGACTTGCGTTCCTTTTACACTCGTTAATAGAAATTGCAGTCCGTAGGAATATAGGTCAGCCATAATGTATAATGCTATAGGACCTACTTACCTAGGAATCCTAGTCCAAACTAGGAGCCAATTTCACAAACTATCATCTAGTTTACGACTAGTTGTGGACGTAAACGTAAGTAGAAAAATTTAGATCGCACACGGTTAGTTACACGATTATAGTTAGTAGCCGAGGCATCATGGGTTTTTGGCCATTTGAAACATATTACACGCTCACGCTATTCGTTCCGGGAGACAATTATACTTAATTATATTTTAAGAAACACTTTTAGTCAGATGTTTACGTTTACATCCACAACTAGTTGTAAATGTTTAGTGAAATTGGCTCAAAACTTGTATAAAATGTGAACTTGTTCAAGATGTGATCCGATTCGTATATGTGAATTTTTATGAAAATTGAATGAGAAATGAAGTCGGTTCTATTTGAGTAACACTGACTTTGTCCTTTGACGCAGACAGGCGAGACGAGACGTAAACTCGTTCAAGAAATCTGGATCCTATTCATATATCTGAAGTTGCATCAAAATCGGATAAGAAATGAAGTCGGTAGATAAGAGCACTGACGTCGAATTTCTAATTTTTATACAGTAACAGTGACCTTGACCTTTAACGCAGAACGGCAAAATGCAAACTCGTTCAAGATATTTGTGATGCTGTTCGTATATGTGAAGTTTAATTAAAATCGAATGAAGTCAGTAGAGTGATGACGGGGAATTTCTATTTTTAGGATGAGAAATGAAGTCGGTAGAGCGGTTACCACTAACTTCTGTCCTGGACAGGCAGTGGAGGCAGCTGGACTGCGTGACCGTGACATAGGACGGTGCTTGAACATTAATTGGAAAAACACCATGCTACAGTAATTCAATAGCTTGTAATTGAACTTCCTCCTAGTTTCTAGTTTCAAAGTTAACATCATTAAAAAAAAAATTGTTAAAAAAATCCGTTGCAATTGTGTAATTTGATATGTCGTAGACAAACGTATCTGTAAAAAACGGATCGCAATGGGTGATTATGAAACACCGGTGTATAATGAATGCAAATTAGGTTACAAAATAGGTTAAAAACTAGTAATAAGAAGTTTACTGGATGATACAAATAGATATGTTGTAGACGTACTGACTTAATTGACTATAAGAAAATGTTATGTATGAAAGTATGGCTAATACTAAGATTACTACGGACTTTTATACCGGGTTTCTGTCTTTATGCCATACATTCAACTTCCTATTATAATTATGTTTTTAAGATATTATTATTGAAAAACACCATGCTACAGTAATTCAATAGTTTCTAATTGAACTTCTAGTTTCCAGTTTCAAAGTTAACATCATTTTAAAAACAAATTGTTAAAAAAATCCGTTGCCATTGAGTAATTTGATATTTCCTTGATGTTGGAATATCATCAATAATACGATGCTCTTCAGTATATCCGAGTGCCCAGGAAATCGTTCGCATTGCAGTGGTTTCAAATATAAACACAGTTGTCCACTACCCGGCTGAAAGATGTGAAAAGTTGTTTCTGAAACCAGGTATCTCGTTAGCGCGTTTCTACGGCACAAGCAACATATTGGTCCTCGTTTACTCGTAGACACTTAATAACATGTCAAAGTACTGAAGCAACAGTACAAAATAAGTGTTTGGGCCTTAAACTCGAAGCATACGGACATTTCTTCAGTTATAAGACGAATGCAACAAACTATTATAACATATTTACTAGTAATAGGTCATTTTTAAATTATTAAAGTTTACATTAGTTATATTTTCTTGCTTAGAATGTCAATACCTGTATATCCCATGTATTTCTGATAATACAAATGGCTATAGCTAACCATGGAATGTTGTTTACAATCACCACATATTATTGTAAATAAAATCGCACTGTCCTTATTCCTCTACAACAAATGCATTGGATATACATATGTATTGATATTCAGTCTAACCAAGAAAATGTCAGTAAATGTTCATTTTAATATTTAATAAAGGCTCTATTGACCGAAACTATCAAGGCGTACGCTAGCATCCGTGTCAGACTCGAGAACGCCCCTTTCATACATTTAAAGACACACTCTCGAGTTTGAAGATAGATGCCACAATACATGCACATCTAGTGCTATAAATTGTAACATACATGTATTTACGACCAATAGAGCATTTCTCATTTCTTCTTATTAAAATTAACATTTAGCTACATCTTATTGCTTATAGTATCAATACATGTATATGTATATCCTATGTGTTTCTAATCATCCAAATTGTTATAGCAGCGTAATGTGTACTTTTGTATAACATAATTGTATCGTACAAAAATTATTGCATACAAAAGTTCAAGGACCACATTACTACAAACGCATTGGATATACATATTTTGACATTTTAAGTAATAAATTGTACATGTTAAAGCCACAATGCCTAGTTTTAAGACAATTCCACTGCTTGTGCAGATAATGGTATTTGTAACATATTTCTTGCTAATGGTGTTTTTTTATTAATAATATTAACATTTACTTACATCGTATAACTTTCAATATCAATATTATTTATATCCAATACGTTTGTAGTAGCTCAATAGTTTCCTTGGACTTTTGTCTGGCACAAAAACCATATATTGACACCCAATAGCCGATATCGTTTTTTCGTACTGGAGTATCGTTAAACAGCAATATAATTTGTCTGGCACGTGACATTAAGCTACTATAACACTTTGAATGACAAGAAACACATTGGCGTGTGACTTACATGAACATGTTTTATATTTCACGTGGAGGTATGCCACATAACGAAACTGAGTGATCTATTGTCATTTCTATATAATTCCAATCTGTATATATTCTTATTTGTTATAAATGCTTGGATTGGTCCAAATGATATCATGTGACTTAAAAAAACATCGTTCATATTTGCATGAATCTCAGTTTTGCACTATTTTTGGACTATAACCGAAATTACTTGACGACAAATGTAAACAGGAATCCCCGTTCATACTGTGTGTAAAGCGGTTTTGAGGTTCATACTTTCATGAACGTCAGAAATGATCAAATTCAATTCTTAAATATGATTTGTTTCAGTTGAGTTGAACGTCGATGAGTGACCTTGATGGCGGGGAAAAACCTAGCGTATGTCATGTGCTTTGCGTTGGTAAAGTGTTTTTAATTATTGTAAGACGATAATACATTATTAATTATTCTAGCTCTGTTGCATTCCTGATGGGAACATAATTCATTATGACTTTATGTCTCTCGCTATGCTATCATTTGTCTAATGAGTTAAATGCTAAATAATTTATTGTTATGAACGTTCAATATTCGGGAAAACGAAAACATTCCTGTTGATAGGCAGCGTAGTAAAATATCCAATAATGAGCCTTCCGAACAATTTCCAGAGCTTCAGATGTCAGTGTTTCAGGAATTAGCATCGATATTTTATCTGATGTGCTCTGACGTGCCGCTTTGTTTTCGTATATCCAAGTTTGAATAAATCTAAATTAAACTACCGATTTCTGCTATATATAATATTCACCTTAATCTTTTTCCGTTTTAAAACATGGATTTAAAACCTGGTAAAATCGAAACAAAGGGATCTTGCCAAAAAAGTTCAATTTCACTTTTCGATCTATTAATGATCTTAGATCTTTCAATGACAGTAGGTTAGCGGATCACCTTCCATTGATGTATCCACCATAGTTGAAAGTTGAGGAAACAACAGAAAGTAGAACATGTTTCATATCTTGATCTTTGCATAGAGATTCGAAACGACACGTGCCTCCAAACACAGATGTATGATAAAAGGGATGACTTCCAATGGTCAATTTTCCTTTTATGTAGAGCAATATTCCATCAGCTCCAGCATGTTCTTTTGGCTCATAAGTTGTTTCATACGGGTTATACAGTCCATGGACTGGTGAAACTTTCCAAAAGGTCTATAGTAGGCTAGTTCACGATATGACGCATCATTGACATTATAGGTAATAATAGAGGTTGTTGTTTTGGTAACAATATTTTCACGAAATAAGAGTACTGTTCTTACCTTGACACTCTGAACCTCTTTTATGATTTTGCAGGAACGGAGCCTGTAGATGTGTGAACCGAGAGAAATCTATTTTCATGCCATGTGAGCAGACGAACAACAAAGCAGCTATAACAACCGTCACTTCCAGTTTAAAAGACACCGGCATCTGTAAACAATATAACGTATTCTAAATGACAATATCATCATCGGTTCAAAAATGTATAATGTATGTGCATTATACCGAGATCAGGTTGCATGATTTCGATATAAGTGGAAATCGACTATTGGAACGTTGACTTAATCACTTGAACGGTACAGCTTATGGGCGGATTCAAAGGATGGTGCAGGTGGTACACGCACAGCAACCTTTGACACACGTTTAGTGTTTTATTTCAAAATATTTCGCACTACCTTTTGTCAATTTCCTAAAAATTTCGTTTCCTGTCCACCCTTTTCAAATTCCTGTATCCGCCTCTGCAACCTGTGTAGAGACCCATGTGGCATGACCTTCAACATGTTCAAACTATAGAAAGACACGTGTATCAACGTCGTTCTTTTGATTTCCATTATTCATCGTACTGGTGGGTAAATCAATGAAAGGTGATTTGTTGTCGTGCTATTACTGAATGATTTATATCATCCATATATCTAAATTTTAAACTATTTTCCAGATATTTTTTTTAGAAATTCTGATTAGTATGCGAATGAAGCGAATAGCTGAAGTAAAATGATACCGGCTATTGGGTGTCAAAATATGATATATACAATGACATAAAAATGAATAAAAATCATTATTGCACATCTAGAGTTACTATTCCAATCAAATTACTTCAATTGCAACATGTGATCGAGTAATAGTTTACGCTATTGTAGCATAGTTCAAAGGGAACGCTTTTCAAAAAGTGTTGTTAGACGTGGGTGTAGCCAACAGTGTTTGACGCGCGTGGATTTGCGTATTGGACGCGCGTGCCCACAATTAGTTTTATAATACCTTAATGTGTATGTTTGTCTAAAATAATGTGTTACTACTATACTACAAACGCATTGGATATACATATTTTGATAAAATATAAGATGTATATAAATTTTAATTTTAATCATAAAAATGCTCCATGAGCCAGACGTGACAAATAATATTAGATACGCTAGGGTCGTGACATACATCTTATAAACTAGGCAGTGTGCCTTTAATTAATTTGATTGTGAGAAAATAGTAAAATTAATATATTATTAATAATACACACTAACACAGCGGACTAGCCTTCACTACTCGGCACCAAGGTCATTGGAAGCAATACACTTTGCAGGATGAAAACCACATCACCACATAGCACGTAATACAAATGTGGATTAGTCATGATATGGGAGTTTGTCTATTTACAACGGATCATTTCTACCTGCGCATGTGCATTAATTTGTGGTCCAATATTGATTTTGACAAAATTTGATATGGAATGTCGCCGTTATTGCACAGATACTGCCATTTGTAATGTATTTCTGGCTAATTGTGTATTTTTGTATTACTAAAATTAACGTTTACTTACATTTTAATGTTGTCTATGTCAATATGTGTATATCCAATGCGTTTGTAGTAGTTTAATAGTGTTCTTGGACTTGTCTGGCACGTGACAAATGAATTTAGGCTAAAGTACACAAACATTTGGATGACAAAAAACACATTGGATATACATATATTGATATTGTAAGCATTAAGATGTAAATAAATGTTAATTTTAATCATAAAGTGCTAGAAATAAGTTGCTAATAGCATTATCTTCTCAAACTGGGCATTCGTCTTCAAACTGGGTATTGTGGCTTTAGCCTTTAGGATTCATGCTCAACATTCATTCAAGACAAATTCCCGAGTTTGGAGATGGATGTCACCGGAAGTGCTTTTTAATGTTATTTGTAATAATGTTTATAGATAACAAAGCATTTCTTATTAATAAAATTAATATTTACTTACATCTTAATGCTTACAAATCAATATTATTGGTCATCCAAATTGTTATAGTAGCTTATTGTGTACTGTTGTCTAAAATAATTTGTAGCGTACTAAATTATTGTAGGCAAAAGTCCAAGGACCATATTGAGCTAGCACAAAAACATTGAATATACATATACATGTCAGCAATAAAACGAAAGTAAATAATTTTAGTAAAAAAGAAGCCCTATTAGCCAGCCATACGTCTTATTACAAAGAGCATTAGATGCGCACGTACTGTGGCCTTAAAACGCGGGACTGTACCTTTAAGGCAATCTCCTCGACCTGCATGAGAGCAACAATTGGCGGAAAGTCAAATCCCTTAAAGGCAGGGTGTAGTGTAACAGGTCTGTCTACAAGCTGCGTTCCGTACTCCACATCTCGCTGACTGATAAATGCCTCTACCACTGGATGCATAGGTCACGCTGAAAGCTGCGTGCCTCGACCACAATCGTCTCTCTGGGAGCTACGTGCCTTCTTCACAATCGCAATCTCTCTGATGGACAAAAAAAGCCACTTTCCCCCAAATATTTTACATTGTTGAACAAAATACTTCTTTCAGCAGCTGCTTAATAAGCCTGATTATCAGATGATTGTTGTATATCTTGCTGACGGTAGAGTACCTCTTCCACACGATGTCGATATTTACTAAAGAAAAAATACCTCTTCCACCGGATATTATCCACTTCGCAGCAAGACAAATGCCCATTAAACAAGATGGGTACGTCACATCCAGTTTCACGTATCTCTTACACAAATATGTGTTACACGTTGACCAGAAATATAATTTGCTTGGATTTGTTGACTTATAGCGGGGGAGGATTGGGCTGGGACACGAATTATATTAATACCGATGCTGACACCTATTACAAACACTATATCCTTCTATTCATATCACTACAAGTCGGATCTGATTAAATATCATAAACACAAAAACAAGTTTGCTTCAGAGAACTATGAAACCCGGATAATAAACACGGGCTTAGAATCACGATGACACTGAAGCTTAATAATTGGGAAGGGGGTTTATTGTAAAAAATACGGTGCTAAAATTACGCTTCAAAGAAATATAAATTGGTTTTATCCCAAAACATACAGTCTTGATGTTCATTGATTCCATCGTCGAACTCAAATAAATACACAAAGGGGATGTGAATTAATCGTGAGCTATAATTTGAGCTGTTTGCAGAACAAAGTAACAAGAACAAGCAGCTTGATTGCAAAGAACATTATATAAACGACACATTGCAAAAATCAGTTAACGCCACAATGCCTAGTTTTAAGACGAATATCTTGCGCAGATAATGCTATTTCTGGACAATGGTGTTTTTTGTTGTTATTGAAATTTACATTTACTTATATATATCTTATTGCTTTCACTATCAATATAATATGTATATCCAATGCGACTTTTATGAGGCACATGACAAATGATTTTATGCGAAAGTACACATTGAATCATTTCCAACTAAAATGCAATGTGAATGCAAAATAAAAAAAATAATCATCAGAAATCGGAATTCAAGACTAAAATAATTATACTGATAATTATAGTTATTGACAAAAGGATAACATTTTACGATTCATATTAAACCATAAACCAATCAAAACGCCTTCTATAAGTAATGTATGTATTCGTAAGTTTTATAAGGGTGTGCATGTGTGTGCTTTTTAATCTAACTGACTGAATCTTTAAATTGCACATTTTCAACATACATTCAACAGAAGACAAACAATAAATATTTTGAAGAACAAAGTTCCAACAAAATAAGTTTAGTCACAACATCTATACTATTTCAAGAGTATGTGTGTACAATGCAGATACAGTAATTCAAATGAAACAACATAATTATGATGATTAAGTGGACCTGAACTGTAAGTCAGTCATTTGTGTGACCAGCATCTCTACAAGCATGTTCCACTGCAGCTTTCATCTCAGACAT
Source organism: Melanodrymia brightae (assembly GCA_032273805.1). Taxonomy (NCBI): domain Eukaryota; kingdom Metazoa; phylum Mollusca; class Gastropoda; order Neomphalida; family Peltospiridae; genus Melanodrymia; species Melanodrymia brightae. The sequence goes on along the minus strand of JAUTCZ010054829.1, from coordinate 8,243 downwards.
TATTATATAAATCAATATAAACACAAGCGCCGGTTCATTTTGCGTATCATAATTCAAACATTCACCTCAAATTTCCAACGCACGTTGTGTTCTTCGTGCATTTAAACTCGGCTGACATTAAAGCAGTATATACAGAACACTATTAATATGTTTTACAAAATAAAGCTTTCTCGCTGTGTCAAAATTATTATTATTATTAGGAACTGTATCGAACGAACGATTAATTTCTCTACACAAGCATGTAGCATTAGCTACCTTAAAGTTATTTGATATAATATTCTGTAAATCAATAGTTTCTAGAAAATAACTTCCCGATGACAGATGAATGTGACTAATTAAAATAATTATAATGTAAACATAAACTGGTAAAACCTGTGATCCGTGAAATCACCACTGGTCTCAAACGAAAATAGTACATCTGCAAAAATAAGTGACCGCGAGCCGTTTCCAGCTGTCGCTAGTGCTATAGCCATTAGAAAAAGAATCATCAGCGCAATTTAATAATTATAGTGTTGTGGGGCCAAGGGGAGGTTTTATAGTTAATTGTCTGTTGACAAGGGGAAACAATATCTAATTAACATCGGTATGTATATGTTAGATTAGCTTCCCACCATAGTGTAATATGCGGTGAGTGTTTATCCACTCGCATCCAAAGTGAACACCATATAAGTCCCTCGTCTTTCAGGATAAGCTCTGAAATACATAACAATCAATAGATACTCATGAATCACTGTCAGAAACTAGGAAATTAGGTGTTCTGGAAGATCATGTCCACCGTATAATGAAATACGTTACAGATTTACAAACAAACGTAATAAGAAGGCTAAGAATATAGGAAATAATACTGCAAAAAAAGCTGTAGTTTTGTAGTGGCCCTTGAATGCTTTCGATTTTATCCATTTCATAAATCCGTCAATTTGGACAGAATGAATTACGCGTACTATGAATGTACAAAATATCGTCCCTACCATGTTTATCGTGGCCATTTTGTTTACGCCTGCATTCGATAAAAAGTAGTTCCCGACATGTTCAGTGATGTAGTACCTTGCATATCGTATGACGCCAGACTAAATATCTGTAGAAATAGCCGTCCGTTGATTGAACAACGAAGCCATTTAACCATTGCAAGGGGTATACGTGTATAAGTTGTATAACATAATCATGTCATGCCGATTTCAAAGTGTTTTTCTAAACACTTATTCTAGGATTTTTATTCCATCATGGCTACATTCGAAAATATATAACTTTTGGACTCGCAGAAGCACTACGCGTACTAAATTTATGAATGTACATCAGAGTCAGATGTTGTCTCCGGGCCTTTATGTTTGAGACATCGAATATGCTATTGTTTAGCTGTGTAGTCATTTCACTCAAGTATGAGTAAATAAAAGGTAATTTGTGCATTCTTGTCGAAATCTCCTCAGTCCGCCTGTAGCAGATGGATATAATTCATTGTAATCAATTTACGAGTGTCCCCAACGGAGACCCTGTGCATTGATCTCAATGCTCAATACCACTAACTGATCGCTAAAAATAAGTGGATAGCAGCGGAGTTTTATTTAATTGCTCTGCTTCCTTATTAATGTTTTATTCGTAAAAGAATGTGAAACCAAAAATAATTGGCCCAGAAAAAAATATTTTATTCACAATTAATCATAATCATACATCTGTACAAATTTAAGAACGCACGTTAGGGTATATAGGATTCTCCTTTAGGGCTGTTCGTTTTGTGCGGAAAAAGTAGATCTTCAACAGCAAAAATGAATTTATCTTTAGACGAGGACGTAATATATGGTGCATTTAGACAATGTGTGTCATATGTGGTCGGGCGACTTCCGGGTCGAGCGTGCGATTGCTGTACTGCGTGGGTAGCGCCTATAGGGGACACACTTTACATAATTTGATAACTAAAGAAAATTCAATAAATGTTTAAAATCCGTTGGGGTTCCTACAAAATATATCCAGACCAACTGACCTATTAATTACCAGTACGCAACTTGTATAATCAATTCAACTTTGTCAGTTCCGACAAGGAAGCAGTTACGGGTTATACATATATTAATTACCGTGTAGGCCATGCGACAATCAATGTGTCTGTGTCATTTCCGAAACTGGATCTATTCTACTGTCCATACATGCCGCAGACGGAGCTTTTCGCAAGTGCAGTGCATGACTAAAGTTATATTAGCAAGTCGTGGAGCATGCGTCAAAGTTTTAGTTTTTCCATATCGTAGGCGTATAGTCATTAGACCGTCTTTCGCTGGTGGTAAACGCCTACCGTCGAAATCAAATCGTTTTTAAAAAATGTAGTATGTTCCACATATGAAAGATTTCACTTATTGGTTAAAATTATCATGTTTATGATACGAGGAATGATGAATACTGTCAGACTGGAGCGGTAACGGCCAGCGTGCATACGGTGAAAACCCGCGCGTTTGTTTAATTCCACACAGTGTTAAAAACCTCGCAAAATATTACTGTTCTACACATGTAAACAATAACCACATGGCTATTATATAACACAAAAGTTCGTTGAAAATCTTAATTTTTCCGTGAAATATGAAACATAGCAAAAAGAGGCTCAAGTTCTATTTAACCCTGTACCATTCCGTGCTAATTGGAATTGGATTTATGAAAAAATGTAAAAACTAGTTTATAGCTGTTCGATATTCGTTACCGCTCCTCTGTGTAAGGAAAGCCCGTATAGAGACAGACGATTTACAACCTTATTGTGTTTACAGTCTAAAAGAAACAGTACGTGCTATGTACATGTATGTTATGAATATATCATGACGATACCGTTCCTGGATTGTTCAAAGCTTGCCCTAGAGTAGATTATCAACAAGAGCGTGACCATCTATATTATTTATGCAAACACAAACATGGTATTAGGGTGACACCATGTAATAACCGATGTGTTTTTTATATATAGATAGAATGTGATGTAGTTAAACATTCGTACGCTCTTTCGTTGGTTAGACCATACAGACAGTAAATTCGATAGTATTCTATCTAGTGAGCCAGCCAAACGCGCGAAAGTCGTCTAGAAATATTTTTTATGGCATTTGCGTGTTAAAAACAATCCTCCGCGTTAAACTTAAATAAACTCTACGCAGCTTACTGATCATCATAACATTCGTAAACATGTTTAAAACAAAATTTATAGGGCATTTAAAAAGCTCCCATTCGTGGCATATGGGATTTTTAATCCCAGTACTGACTCCAACCCAGAGTGAGTGCCCGTAAGGCTCAATGGGTAGGTGTACTTCCACTTACACCAACCAGTGCCCACAACTGGTTCAACAAAGGCCAATGTATGTACAGTCCTGTCTGGGAAAGTGTACATAAAAGATCCCTTGCTACTTATACATTTGGAGTAGCGGATTTCATCTATCATACTCTATCTAACTTCTGTCCTGGACAGGCAGTCGAGGCAGCCGGGCTGTGTGACCACGTGAGACGTGTTTGAACCTTAATTGGATATATGCACGTAAAATAGTTATAACTAACTAACTAAAATATGCGCCAAGCTATTGGTAAAAATGAACTTCTCGGGATAACAATAATTATGAATTTAACAAATAAAAATTATGCATGTTGAGGTACGTGATGATGCCCCTTGTCATCAGTGTTCACGTTCGTTCATTAATTCGCACAATGTTGGCAGTCACAAATGTATTGCACGGTCCATTGTGCGTATTTACAATGTTAGCCGAAAGTGTGGTGTTACCATTAATATTACTCTAATTATCTCCGTTCACTTTATTCTAGAATCTGTTCAACGTAATTAGATTTAAAGTCCCATAAAATATGGCAGTATAAAATTAATCCGGATGAGAGATCCCGAGGGACCAGATTTCCCTATAATAGTACAGACACATTTTAATATTAGTGCGATGCGCTGTGGTATCCACTGAAGCTATTGTTATTGATCGTTTTTGAGACGATACACTAGTATCTTCTCCTAACGTCTGCATATTTGTCACTGCTGGGAGCGTGTAAAATGTACCGTTTAATGTATACAACCACCCACCCCACGCCTCAGTGAGCGTCCGCTTGGTGTTTCAGACGTCGAAAGGCCGATCATTCTCGGTGGACAGTTTGGGCTTTTTCCAGACTGGTTCATGAAAGGTGTGTGCTATCCTGTATGTGGGGAAGTGATCTTAAGGCCCTCTTTCTGTTATTTGGTAATAGTAGCCTATGTGGCTACAGTTGGTTGCGTCTGAGGCCATATGTCGATACAATAGCCGCTGATTACTAATCAATGTGCTCGATGTTAAACAGAAACTTAAGAAACAGCGTATTAAGGAAATTACAATAGATTAACAAACTATTTTCTTATCCTTCGAGTAACAACTGGATGCACTATGAAAAAAAATACATGTGTGTAACCAGGAGCCGGTTTTTAAACATGAACTCACACGCGAATAATTCAACTTTCCTTCTAATTCTCCATTGCGTTTCCATACGACTTTCATCTTGTTTTAATCACCGCAAAAGACTATTGATAGAAAGTATGAAACCATGTGATACTTTGCTATTGTTTACATTGTACTTAATTCATCGGGTTGGCTTTGAAGGACCCTCCTAAACGTTCTACTAGTAAATGATCATATTTTTCTGTAAAATATCGAAACAACTGATTTGGCGATCGTCTTTATGAATAAACATTTATAGAGTATATCTCAAATAGTATTTAAGGAATTATCTCAAGTTGTTGTTGTTGTTCGTTCATGGTATGTTCGTTCATGGTAGTATGAAGAAAAACCTCGATGTTTACAATTGTATGAAACTGCGTAGAATAGTTGCATGAGTAACGAGAATCGATTGATCTGTTTGGTGATTGGAAACTGAAATACAAACTTTAATCCAGAAGACAATCATAAAATTCTCATTAAGTCAGTTAAAAATTCTGCTATTTCACGAAATACCATTAGGATTCTCGTGAAAGCAATTCTAATATCACGAAACTGCTCATCCATTAAATGTTTAATTGAATATGTTAAATTAAGACAGCAAGAATCAATACTTACAAAAATAGAACAGTGATATCTCATCATCATCAAAAGGAAAAACTTGCACTATCTTTGAAGAAACATTCAATTTAGTAACATAGTTGACACTACTATCCGAACAGCTCCGCGCCAGTGTGTTTAAATACAGAACAACAAATCATTATGTTCCAACAGAGACGGGCGGCTGGAGCAACATCCCAATAGAAAGTAGACTGCCCTCTGTGTACTCATAATAAATGACATTGGTGATTAATTCTAATGTTTATTTAAATATAATTTCTTTACTGACATTCGTAAAATATTGCTCAAACCATACTACTATATCCGACCCAGCAATCTGAAATTCAAAGAATTATGTTTTGTCATAGTTTGTAACTGTTAAGTATTGTATGGTCCATTTTGTATCGTGCAACTGACTGTATTTGTTAATACTCATTTTAAACGACACGTAATATTTTATTAGCTTCTGTAAAACCCTGTCTTGTCACTGTACTGTACTATGCATATTCCGGAGAATAATTCCCCGAGAGTTCTTAAATAAAGTTCTGTTCTGTTCATGAAGTAAAAACGGTATGGGAATTAGTGACCTTCACCTTTACTTTTATTATATTGGCTTATATATTGGGATTATTTTCACACAGGACTGGACTGAGACTGAAGAATTTCAAACAAGTCTTTTGAATTCTTGATAATCCACCTGTGATTAATCCCTTTTTGTTTCAAATATTTTCTGGCAATAAACAGAAAGTCTACTCTTTGAGTGTGACCAGGACGGTAGTTAGTCTTTGAGACAGGGATTTTGTTGTACATTTGCTGGATCCTGCAATATACCTCTCCTTGTACGGATTTTAACTTTGTGGCAGAAAGGATTAACTACTTTTTAATATACTATAGGCCTAGATAAGGACATTTCTTTTGATTTCCATTCCAGGCGTTGATCACAAAGTGCGATCCTTCCCCCGCACATAAACAGAGAACATAGCGTTTCAGTCAGATGTGTTAACACTTAACATACTGCGTGTAGTTGCTTTTACTGATTTACTGTGATAAATAATGCATTTTCTACTCATGCTTTTCCAATACACGTGTAGAACACACTCCCGAGAGTATTAACGATTATCGAAATAGCCGTATCATAGACTGGGTGACGTTGGTTAACGCCAATACCTATTCTTATCAAAGCCATAGACCCCACAACAGCGTTGATAACACGTTAAGTTAAGACCTACGCTGTATTTCGTCTTTAATTAACCACGCATCCGTATATTATTAACGACGCAACAACCATCACTATCTAATCAAAACCAACACGCCCAACAACATGTATCAAACGCGCACGCAACGAAGCTAGGGTATAACCTTCAGACATTAGATGTCTGTGTCTTGATTCTGCTACAATGTTTGGGAAGAAACCATCATTGATAATGGTCATGGGATTAGAGGTGAACATATCAATGATGTTGATCTTAAGGGATCATAGTATATCACTGAACAAGTAATATACAATCTGCACTCTTATCAAATCTTAGCGGGAAAATAATAGAAGATTGTACTACAATATAATATAGTATAGTGTACACAGGCAGATCCAGGGGGACTTATTGTTGTGGAACATCTTGAAAATGCTTGTACTCGGGTACATCTAAACTATACAATTCCTAGTTTTAAGACGAATGCCTACATACTTGCGCCGCTAATCCTGTATATAACGTATTTCTGCGACCAAGTGTCGATATAACCGTGCGTTTGACATCCAATAACCGCTGATTTATAATCAATGTGTTCCGGAGGTGTCGTTAAACAAACAAACAAACTGTATCGACGTTGTACACGGTTTTCTCATGACCAACGTAAACCAGCATCCGGAGCATTTCTAACTAAACTATAATTATAATTAAATTAACATTTTCAGATAATTTAAACAGTTTGAAAATGAGAAGACTAAAGCAATTATAAAATATATTTTTTAGAACATGCTCATGCTTGGTATGGGTTATTTTCACCAAAATGAAGAAATACAAACGTCTGGTTGAAACATGGTATTGCATCAGCCAAGGGTATAATTAACTATGCTTCAATAGAGCTTGTTCAGTTTCAATGTAATTTCAACACCGAAAAAAAGTCAACAAAATTACACACTAACAAACCTAAAATGGAATTATCCAGAAGATAATAACCAGTAGTGTTCACAGAAAAAAAACAAGAGCATACAATCAAATAAAAGAGGTCTGGATTCATGAACGTTTCTAAATTGTGACTTGCTCCGCCAGATATGATTTCGAATGGCAGATTACCAATAATTTCAAGGAAAGAAAGATAACGTCTCGAAATATATTCTCTCGAACGAGCTACACATGGATGGGAACATTTAATATAGTGGAGATAACAACTTTAAGGTCGACCCTCCGCGCTTAATTAGAGGAAATGGCTTGTCAGTGAGAACGACGTTGAAGTACTGCTTATAGGATCGTCTGCTTATTTATTGTGATAAATAATACATCTTCTACTTTTAATGTCATTCATTTCCCAATGTCGTGCTTTGTAACATGATCTCGTGTGCTTTTCGGCCCGTTTAATAACGGTGGATGCAAACGGTATAATCCGATGTCATCAAGGTAGTTTGTTATAATTATTATAACAAACTACATTGATGACACCGGCCGCCATGTTTTGCAATTAAGACCTCTTCGGTTGTAGCTTCTACATGTTCATGAATTAGTTTGAACAGTAGTAATACCTTTATTTATTCCCAAAAGTAATTGCACTGTATATTACGAATAACTTACATATTGCAACTTTCGAGCAAATTGTTTTAATGAAATAATAAATTATACTAGGCTATCAAACGTGTTGTCAAATAGATATATTATCAGAAATTGTCCCATTTTATTACTTTAATTATAGATTTTATTTGTTTGTTCTTTATATTTCTATATTAGGCCTAATTAAATAGCAACAAAATCTTCACTCATGTTGATTACTTGAGTAGAATACGTAGTCAGTTAAACATGATATCTCCAATACGCAGATGTCCGGATAATGACAGCGATTGTTGACAAACGTTTTCGACACAATAACATACACATACAATACCGATATGTTCATCTACAAGTTACTGTTGAAGGTGGGCCTGGTAACTGTTATATAAAACTATAGTGTGTCCCACGTGATTTGTAGTATGTTTTTCGTAGATAACTTTAGTTTCGTTTAACGTAGAGAAAAAAGGTA
>JAUTCZ010054818.1:0-10540 GCA_032273805.1 Melanodrymia brightae | reverse complement strand
ACTCCCCAATTAACCCTTACGTCTTATGTTGGTTTTCAGAACAATAACATATTTGAACTGGGAAGGAAAGAAAACAATGTAAAAAAATATATTTTTTCAGGAGAGTGTAGGTGAGCGAGAGCATTTGCTCACCTAAAGAAGAACTCTGCAAAACTAATGGAATGCTATGTTCAAATGTTTCCATTATCAAACATGTGTGGTAAATGACATGATGTTTTAAATTAGTTATGTTGATCAGAGACTAGACAACAATCTGCTGAACAATGAATACAAAAAGAAGTTATATTTTAGGAAATCGATATAGCTAATTATCATCCATTTTCAGGAGATATCGCTGATATGATTTGTGATACATGTATCTCCAAAGAAGATATCACAACTTATAACCTTGTTTTTAGAACAAGTCACCAAGCAATGTGACCATTTTAAACATGATAAAATAACGCTGTTGCAACCTGCTATGACATCATGCCTTTGAGCCAAGCAATGAAAGTGTTAATTTTCTTTTAATTTCTATTAATAATTAACTCAATTAGACAGAATTATAAGTAATGATACAAAAAATTATGCTCCTCGTGTCTTGTGATAATTATCATAATTTATCAGGACTATTTGATAAAAGTACAAAAGTATAAATTATCCTCTATTTATAATACAAGTGATACCTTGGATATTAGATGTTTTTATGATACTCCTAACTAAATGCAATAAACAGACAAATTCAATACATTAAAGACCATCAATCACAAAGGTGGCACCAAACGTTTCTGCTCTGCTACATACCCAGACAATAGTGTGACCATAGAAGTGTTTGAACTAATTAGCTGCAGGTTGTGGCAATGTACAAAAAGTAATTTAACGTAATACAAACTGTATAATGATATTTTGACATTTCTGTTGATGTTGATATAATAAATGTATGCAATTATGTAGATAAATAAGGACATTGTTTACTCGTCTAAATTTGTATAAAGACCCACTTAACCCATCGTCAAGTAATCGCGCGTTTTGCACCAAAATGGTGAGTGATTCTCTTTAAACGATGCAGATAATAAGGACGTCATTGTTAGTATTCCTTTGTTTCCATACTCATTAGCAAGCTGATATGAAAAACATCAATAATCTCTATGATGCTTCAGCATTCAATTTGTTCACCAAACCAAGATAATAGAACTTTAATATAGGCTTGATCGTGCGATTTTACAAACTCGTACAACTCTCAGAAAATAATGTGCGATATTTCATCCTAGTCATATTAATTACCTCAACCAGGTTATGTTCATTTCAAATTGGTTAGCTGTCACATAAAAACTACGTCAGTCATTTAGCTATGAACAAAAAAAGGAATGTTCGTTTAATAACAAGTCAGCATATTGTAGAAGCAATATCAGTAAATCAATGCAAAGCTGTTCTGAAGTTCAGATTCCATAAATAGGTTTTTGAATGTGGCAACCTTACTTGTATTATGTGGCAATCTTATACATTATGTGGCAATCTTATACATTATGTGGCAATCTTATACATTATGAGGCAATCTTATACATTATGAGGCACGTTTATACATTATGTGGCAAGCTTATACAAGCTAATACATTATTTGGCATGCTTATGCATTATGTGGAAAGCTTATAAATACATTATGTAGAAAACTTATACATTATGTGGAAAGCTTATACATTAGGTGGCAAATTTGTAATTATGCCGAAAACATTTGAAATAGTTGAAACGTATATGTATGACTCTACATGTGTGTGTTTGAATGTTTATGAGCATTCTTATGCAGCAAATCCAATTGAACCCTGTAGCAATTCCTAGCTGTATAAACAAATGCATAAACATAACATTAAACAAATATACATAGCGCTTCCTGTGAAAATCAGCCAATGCTGAAATGTTGAAGAAATGTAAATAAAATGTCCTTTTGTTTTGTCTATAAAAAAGTATACAAGTGATATAATTAATGTGTAAGTGTATATCAAAATATTATAAAAGTATGATGCTATTATTTTTATAACGTTGCGATATACTAATACTTTCACATAATGTCACATTAATTATATGGGTTGGGTTGGGTTGGGTTGGGTTGGGTTGGGTAATTTTTGGTGTGCTTCCATCAGAAACCTCTGACTTCACCAGAGTTCTGTCCACGACAATTTTAATTATATTATTAAATTTGTTGTATTATCTACAAAATGTTAAAAAAATATCAACTCCTCAAAATGTTAGTGACAGTTCTATGCCAACATTTTTCCATTTGAGAATTGCACACAGTAGCCTACATGCTGAGTACATAATTAATGTGACTCCATTGTTTGGTTGGGTTTCATACTAAAAGGTGCATATTAGAAAAATTGTTATGGCAATCAATAAGTAAACGTAGTAATCCAGTGACAATCAATAAAGTATATCCTTTGTTACATACAGTCGTGAGTATACAGCACAGCTGTCACAGGAAAATTGATCCTTTTTCTTTTATGTAATAACGTCTGCCATAAATCAGAAGGCAATAAACAGGCTGACGTAATTGAAATTATACAGTCAAAACTAGATAATCTGAAATACAATTTTGATAAGAAGGTATTAGATTATTGCCAGCATCAGGTTAAAGACCATAACATACTTATTCATGCAAATTTTTATACGATGCAGGTCCAGCGACATTTGGCACCACAAGTTCCAAATTGTCTCGCTATGTCGATGATTGTTAAATAAAAGCAAAATCGATGCCCTGATTTAAAGACTGATTGTTTGAACTGCACTTCTATGTTTGCCAAGGTATTCATAGGACGTGCTATGAGCAATTGTACATAATATAATGATATTTTGACATTTCTGTTGATGCTTAGAATCATTATAATAAATGTGTGCAATTATCTAAATAAACAAGGACAGTGTTTTCACTTCTGCTGATTTAAAGTTTAGTTGAATACAACTCGCTTTACTTCATTGATCGTGCTTTTCAAGCCAATGATGACTGATGGACATTAAGAAATTATCGTCTACGTGGTAAATACCAAGGCCAACCATCTTACATGAAAAGAGAAAAACATTTGTCAATATGGCTGGAATTAAAACACGGTCTTCACAGCAGAATCATTCAGCTAGAATAGGATCTCAAAATAACAAAGCAACTTCGTTATCTCAAGACGAACACATTGCTTTAACCTAGAATATGGTTCATCAGTACTTTTGAAATCTGTCACGACAGCTCAATGTCCTTAATTTATAAAAGGTCCAAATGGACTGAGAAAATAAATTTGATTTCAAAACGGATATTACTCCCCTATAGAAAGTTGTCTATAGCATACTAGTATTTGAAGGTAATTTGAAAATGTTCGTCTCTTTGGCAAAAATAGAAAAAGAACATCTGTCTTTTCAAATCCAGTCAAACATAATATTATACATAGAATGCATGGTATCGATATAACAAAATGAAAAGGTCATATAAAGACATTTTTCATTTGATGCAGTATATTTGACTCGCAAGAGAAGCTGCTTAGGGTGCAAATCAAATCAATGCATGATGTTGAAGGAACTTAACACTGGGGAGGCAAAGTGTATGTATGAGAGAGGTGGTGTCTCCTTTCTTCTGTAGGAGGTACGGAGGTGTCACCTTGTGAAAGGCTTCGAAATATATCTGTGTGAATGATGCTATTTGACTCACATTTGATAGAACCAATAACCAATTTTTATTTTTTTTGCTAAAATACATGATGTTAAATGATGCCACTAAACTTATACAATTAGTAATAGCGGAAATATTGATACGTTCTACAGAAAATGACTTTTTCCATATCGTTTATTGGCGAAATATTGGGGTGGCAACTGCTGCTCCAGCTCTGACACCTCTGTATACAGTAGATCAATTTGGTTATTTTCTTTCCATCCTGTGATCGAAGACTGGATCTTGATAGAAAATGCTGATAAAAGATCCCTTGCTGTTAATCATTAGGAATAGCCTATGAGACAGCATTAGGTCTCTTCTAAGACTACGTGTCGGTATAATCGTGTTTCTGACATCCAATAGCTGATGATTAAATAATCAATATGGTCACAAACTGCCTCTATTAGTCTCTGGTGCTGAAGCTCATATTGGAACATCATTTAATATCGCAGCTCTGGAGAGGTGAACACTCCCACACCTCTGATTATGTAAACAAAGATTATTCCGTCTGTTGGTGCAACATTATCGACATAATTGCGTCTGACTCAGGTGCTGTTAACACCGAGGGAAGACAACATTTCAATGAAATCAGCAAATTGTCAGTACGTAGATATTTATTATTGATAAACACAACTCGCTGTGGATAACCATAAGCTAATTACCAAGACCAGACAATCAGAGGGTGTTGAGTTTTCTCTAATCACCAAGTCTGGAGAAAATGACATTAGACCTAGGTATCTGACTTCATGTTTAATCTGATCATTTCGACTAACAAAAGGCCCATGGGCCTAAACAGTCATTTGAGGAGAAAACTGCTGATAGCACCTGGCAGACGCATGAGTGCGCGCAGGTTACTGACTGGGTCAAAATAACCAAAATAATACATTTCTTACTCCATCTTCCACGGCAGCTTTTTACAAAATAGTAGATGTGAAGAAATTACAGTTTAAAGCATTCCTCTATAGTAAAGTTCACCCCCTTCCCTGGGATAAAAGGTTGGGTTAGGGAAGAGGGGGAAAAGGTTGGGTGAGGGAAGATGGGTAAAAGATTGGGTGAGGGAAAAGGGGTAAAAGGTTAGGTGGGGAACCATCTGCTGCCCTTTACATATATATATAAAGACTGCTTGTTTATTGTATTTGTGAAAGAAGAGATGATTTGTTAAAATTGGCTCCTTTTTTTCTTTTTGTGGGACCTTGTCCCTCAGACCCCATGGGGGCCAAATTTACAATTGTGTTTCTCCATGGGTTAAGGAAGCATCTCACCAAATTTAGTTGCAAATGGTCTTGTACATCAGAAAAGGAAATAGTTTAAATCAATTTCTCTACATAACTTCTTCCCCTCCCTAGGGACAAATGGGGGACACAACAATAATGACATTCACAAATTAGTCTTGTACATCAGAAAAAGAAATAGTTTAAATTAATTTCTCTACATAACTTCTACCCATCCCTAGGGACAAATGGGGGACACAACAATAATGACATTCACAAATTAGATAAACAATCTATTGATCTGTACACTCTGAACACTTCAGCTGATTACAAATCATGTCGGAAACTAAAATGGGCAAATGGAAAACTTCCTACATGGTTTTATAAATGGATTTCATGTATCGCTATAAAAAATGAGGAATGATGAAGTACTAGGAGACTCGTTTGAAAAACAGGATGGTTGGCATGTTTGCGAACGTTTGAACAGTTTACACACAACAAACTATGACTGACGAAACCAGATGGCTCAAGTGACCTAAAAAACCAAACCCCTTTCGTAACTATAAATCAGTGGCATAACTACCCCAGTACTGATATTTCATACAATCTGAACAATGTTAGGATTGGGTTTGACCCCGTCTCTCCCACTCCTAATTATAACATAAAACACTGATCAAGTGTGGACCAAGGTACTTATCTGAAAAGCAAACTGAACATGGCCTTTACCACCTCACCCACTTTCTGAATATTTCTCAGATTGTTAAAAACATCAGTATTTAATATAATGATGCGAAAACCAATCACATGCATCCCCAATGGTCGGAGCAATGTTCACAACGTGAGGATGAATACACAGAACGTGGCTCACCTAAATACAAATTGTCTTCCTCTGGATCATCAAGAACCTCTACAAGTTTCACAACATTAGGATGGTCTAGCTTTTTCAGGATTGCAATTTCCCTATAAACCCGTTCAAGTGGATTAGGCATAGCTTTTCTTTTAATGCCTTCACGATGTGGAGGTGCTCGCCCTGCAAATAAACACAATACTTTTTAAACATGGATATTCACAATACTATGTTTGATTTTGAGTGGTGTTTGGTTTCCTGAGGTTAATTAAAGTACTTTAAGGTTAAGTTTGGTTTAGAGGGAATTCTGATTTACTGAGGGTCTGGTTTAGAGAGATTCCTCTGTATAATAAAATCTTAACTTAGTTTGTAATAAAATGTTTAAATATTGAATAAGTACAGTTACAAAAGATTTCTATTACCTCATGCAATGGTCAAATTTGTGCCTAATTTCTGCCCGAGATTGTTCCGGATGGATTAAAAAATTGCTATTTGTTTGTGCGACTAAACTTGCTCAGAGTATTTTAGCACTGTAATTGTGTTAGTTATAAATATGAGAGCATAATAATAATTTATAACACATACTGATTGCCTTTACTATCGTTAGCTGTAATCGAGTTAGTTATTCCACATGTCTACTTCAAAACCATGTTAATTCAATGAAATCTTCAAAAACGCGTGTAAACTTACCAAAAAAACCTGCTTTCTTCATCAACTTCTTTTTGGAAAGAATTTTCATTGCCTGAAAGATCAAAGCAAATATGTTTACATGATGACAAAACATTTTCTGTAGAACGTGTCAATATTTCCGCTATTGCTAATTGTATAAGTTTAGTGGCATCATTTAACATTACTCATTATAAACTCAAGCCAATAAGTAATATACATATATTGTTTCACACAAATATTTTTACAGAGTATTGTTTTGGCTAAAATTCTCAATTGTGTGGTATAAACTGTAAAAACAACAATAGATATTTTAGTGAACCGCCTAAATAAGTTGTGCTGGTTTACACCAAATTATTTCTGTCCCAGGTAGTCGGCCTCAATCCAAAATCCAAAAACCCAGTAATATCATTGAGTGCAAGCATATGAATAAATTGACAGAAATACTGATTGAAGTAGCAAACCAATTGTGCGTTCCAGTTTTTGAGAGAGAAGAAAATTGTGTTTTTACGACTGAAGTCCCACTACAAAATTCAAGTCATGATGCTATTCATTTGTAAAAAGATCTCAACCACACGCCATTTAGTAAAACATTATTGAAATTCAGCTCATGCAGGATTTTCAATTTCTACACCCTCTTGTATGGATTTGAAGGGTCGGACATCTTCGTCTTGTATGAAATCACTGATAGGATCACAGTATGGAACACACGGTTCAAACCTCTTGTGTAACACTCTTGTTCAACATTCTATGTTATCAGAGTGCTGGCTACGAGACTGCTATTCATACCCATATTTTATACTTGACACAAATTACAAATTACATTACCCCAATACAGACACAAACATCAAAAGGGAAAAAAGACCAAATGTTATAAATGCTGTAAACTGAACATGGACTTTTGTCAATAAAATGTTATTTTTAGTGTTTTGAATTTAAATTGAAATGATTAAAAATTTAAGTACATGTATTGTAGTTTCAAAGTTTTTAAAGACCTATGCCAAGAAAGTTTCCAATCATATTTTTAAACACTATTTTAATATTAGTCATTAATTCAAAATTAATGCAACATAGCTTTTTGGTTAACTTTACGTCATTATAATTACATTATAATTATTTACAATAATGTCAAAGGAACTTGATTGGACAAAAGTATAC
The DNA here is from genome assembly GCA_032273805.1 of Melanodrymia brightae. Lineage (NCBI taxonomy): Eukaryota > Metazoa > Mollusca > Gastropoda > Neomphalida > Peltospiridae > Melanodrymia > Melanodrymia brightae. The sequence goes on along the minus strand of JAUTCZ010054818.1, from coordinate 2,994 downwards.
ATTACAGAACATAAAGCAAACATGCATTCGACTTTGGATATACATACATGATATTTAATGGAAAGAAAATGAATTAACATGCGTTGCGGGGATTGTTAACAATGTTATTGTAAATGTTCAGATCTCTTGCTATGAATGATCTACCTTGATCTACAAAGTACAACTAACTGTTCATGTGATTAGCACTTATAAAATGCAATTAATTAGGGTGACACCTGAATTGAACCTGTACTTTAAATCAGGTTATTACAAATTAACTGAGATCAAGACTGTAGGACGTTTCTGTGAAAATGATAAAAACATAATGTGGAATGTATCAGAAATGATAATAATTAAAAAAAGTAATGACTTACATAATTTGTATCATCTTCTTCACTGACGACTAACTTTACAATTCCATAGGAACCCTGTGAAAGAAAAATTATATGCAATATAATTAATAATGATTTTATGTTTGTGCAATCCTGTGTTAAAAAAAGAAATGCAACTGAACTAATAGTATACGTTGTTGTTTCTAAAATAGTACGAAATTTTATTGTACAAGTTGTGGACATAAATGTAAATATCTGAATAAAAGTGTGTCTCATAATACATGTATAACTAAACGTAATTGGCGATCGAAACTTTGCTACTAATGTTTACATCCACAACTAATCGTAAACTAGACTTACGATGTTTTGTGAAATTAGCTCCAGACAAACATTTTCTGAAATAACCAAACGGACAGTTTTGAAAAACTCACCTTTCCAATTTCATCTTTTAGTGTATACTGATTTAGCTGCATGTAACCATCAATATCCGAAACAGAAACCCGATGAGTTTCCAAGGTCGGCTGACGTCGTAACCGTGGAGATGTCTTTGGGGACCCGTAAGGAGAAAAAGGCAAAGATGGAAATATTGGTCGGGTTGCATCAGATGTCGTTAATCTGTCCTCTGAATAACTATATACAATTTTTGGAGCACGTTTTGAGTTGCCGCCATTGAGCGGGAATTCGACTTTGTCACGAGGTGTTCTGAATGAAGTACAAGAAGAACTAGTTCTAAGGTCAGTGTTCACCTGAGATGCACTGATGTAGTCTGCAAACTGCGGGACGTTGAGGTGTCCGGTGGAGTCAATACATGCGATACTATGACGACGTGAAGCATCATCCTCCTCCCGGAACGCACTCTCCTCCTCATTCTCACTCGTCGAACTCCGCCCAGAATCATTTGTAATATTCGAACTCTTTCTTTGAAGAGGAAATTTATGTTTAGAATTTTGTATAAGTGAATAAGTTGCATTGGTCATCGACAGATTTTCATTTTCCTTACTTTCCATTGAATGATCAGTTGGAAATGAAGTCCTTTCAACAAACTTTCCCACGTTTTCATTCTTTGTATTTTTGGACTTTTCATCGCTTGTCGCCGTTGTTAATGGCTTCTCAGGCATTTCCTCGGCACTATCCTCCTGGCTCTGGTCAAAGTGACAGTTTCTGAAAACACAAATGCAACAGTTGTAATTGTAGCATAATGTAAAGTCACATCACTAACGGATAATGATACGAAGTAGAGAGATATACACTGTCTTGCGATCTAAATAAATAGTGATTTTTGAAATGGAATAGTAAAACATGGAATAGTGAAATCTATCTTCTAAATAGATGCATGTATCATTCGGCAGCTATAATCTTCTTGCTCAACAAACCATCTGTTCACTGATGGCAAAACAGAAACTTTGGTGGCAATTATATAAGAGACCTTGAAGTCAAATCAAACATCCTAATGATCATTATGAGACCTGGGTGGCAAATCAGATACTTTGGTGGCAATAACAATACAGAGACTTTGGTGGCAATAACAATACAGAGACTTTAGTGGCAAATCAGATACTTTGGTGGCAATAACATTACAGAGACTTTGGTGGCAATAACAATACAGAGACTTTAGTGGCAAATCAGAGACTTTGAGAGCCAGAACACTACAGAGACTTTAGTGGCAAACCAGACCTTGGTTGTCCTAACACTACAGAGACATTGCTTGATTGATGACTAATCAGATGCCTTGATGGCCAATCAGATATTTGACGGCCAATCAGAGGCCTTGGTACCAAATCAAATGACCTTGTGGCAAATAAAAGACAATTATTGCCATAATTAAAGTTCAAACCAAATATCTATTTGGGTAAAAATGACTAACATGTATGTACCAAGTTTAATTACTATTAGTTTGATTGTTATCAGGAAGAAACCGTATTACCAATCACTCTCAAAATGAACAAATGCTGTACGTTGGTTAATGTGTCTACGAGTGTTGTTACCATCAGTTCCGCTTGCCCCAAGAAGATGGATTGACAAAGAGATGCGCTCTGCCAACTGACAGAAGTCAGTTGAGCTCAAAATTATTTAATTTCATGAGCTGGTCATTCCATAATATGGTCAGGAGACTAAAAGTCATAATGTCCAGTGATCCACAGAAACGATATTTCGCCAGCAGGTAATTTATCTTGTGCCTCATTCACCAAATTACTGTAAGTCTGCGTCTTGATTTAGATGAAAATGAAATTGATGATGATGATGATGGATATGAAATCTGAATAAAATGAATTACGCAATACAGTGTTTTCCCTGGAATTAGGGCAAGGCGTTGTAAATAGAACTACATCTTGCCATTTTGTTAATTTCTGGATATTAATTTTAAGGGCATTTATTTCAATAACAAACTTTTAAGAGAATAATTATCATTTAAACTGCTATTTAAGTATAATTATGTTCCGGTTTTTTATAGACTCAACAGAACACTTATTCATTCTACTTTAGTAAACTGTTCTATCTGAAGGTAGCATGGTACTACTTGGGGGCAGAATGGCGTGGAAGTAAAGTAAAGTTTGTTTTATTTAACGACGCCACTAGAAACACATCGATTATAAATCAGCAGTTATTGGACACATGGTCTCAGAGGAAACCCGCTGTCGCCGCTTCATGGGCTACTCTTACCGAAAAACAGCAAGGGGTCTTT
>JAUTCZ010054807.1:0-10540 GCA_032273805.1 Melanodrymia brightae | reverse complement strand
TTCCGCTTCCAGTGATACCAAATGTGGCTTGGTAACAATTATTTCCCGGTCCAACCCTATTTTGACTACACTATATGTTGTGAAGACAATATACAATATTACAATATTTATTTACACTCGGTATTTTCTATGTTGTACTGATACTGAGTTAAATATAGTCATATTGTAATCGTATGTTGATATTAATTCCTGTGTATTTTTGTCACAAACGTCACGGGAAGTTATAGTACAAATACACCCCCTCTATATTTCATTAAAACTGCATGTAAGTCCTACTGCACTCGCGCACGCATGTGTCTAAGCGTTAATATATAATCAATTGCTATTTAACATCTGCTACTAAAATAGGTTTTCTTTTTGTGGTTTGGCGGTTGTTTTTGTTTGCACTAATGATTCAATAAGCTATTTGCAATCTATTTTGCTAGAACTGTCAAACGTAAATTATATGAACATATTATTTATGGCGTTGTGTAAAGTCGGTTAATGTATTCCGTGTTTGAATTACATGTATTGGTGATCAGCTGTGCTTTTAACTGTCATATGGAAAGCTCATTGTATTGTGTGCCATGTCTATTTAATACACGTAACTTGATCTGCCTCCATAGATATGTGATTGACTTCATATCGCTGTCACTGGCTGTCTGCCAGGAACTCTCTTGTAGTGTGTAAACATATACGTGTTACGTAGATAAACACTCCACTTGTAGATATATAACTTATATGCTTTGTAATGTATGGTATTTGTTTACATCCGATATGACATTTTTTTTGCTGAATATAACCTCGTAACAGTTGTTGTATGTGTACATTTTCACGAGTTCTATTTTTGGTTAGTTTGAAAAACAGCGCAACCTGCCCGTACCTGTCTTGGTGTTAGTGTTTATGCTTATAGTGGTGCCGCGTGACACGCACAATGTCAATAACCACTGCTTCAAGCAGAAACAGGAAACTGACAAATCGTAGTTATTTTGTAACAACTCTAATTCCCTATAATACATATTATGTTCGCTCCAAACAAATATACACGTGCCGCGTGTATTTTCCTCACACAATATGCAAAGGAGTACAAACGTTTTTTAACTCATAATAAATGATAAAGTCATTGCTTTTTTTTTACCGATATCACTGGAACACATTGATTATTTATCAGCAGTTATTGGACGACAAACTCGCGATAACATCGATACTTGGTAACAGAGAAAAACCCGCTGCTGTCGCTATACATACTGAAAGAATCTTTTATGTTCGTTTTCCCTCAGGCAAGATAGCATACACCACGGCCTTTGATGGCCCAGTCGTGGATCACCGGTTGTTAGAACGGGAAATAATCCAATAGGTCCAATTAGGAGGATAGATCCTTCGATCTATCCAACCTAACGCGTCCACATAATAAATGATACTACAGTTAATAAATATTTAGAACAAGATCTATGGATTATCACGATATTAATGAGGCTCAACAATTGTCGTACCCATGTGGGTACTGTATGGGACGAGGGGTTGGATAAATGGTTTCTTTCTTTCCGTATGTATGTATGTATGTATGTATGTATGTATGTATGTATGTATGTATGTATGTATGTATAATAGAACGGCGGCTATTGAACTGTCCCAAGTAGACGTTCAGTTTCATTCACCCGTGAAATAATAACACCATTTCATTAAAACAATATTGCTTTTCTGGTTGTTCAGAAACCAAACAAATTTTGGGCATACCAAACAGCAACATGTTACCACTCACTGATGAAATGATGTACACGAAAAGCGAAGATAAAGAGCTGTGCGAATACATCGTGAAATGCACGTGCCGTTCACACGACGATAGTTCGCTATTGTTTAGGTCAATTCGACAATCATTTATGTAAAATTTTAATTTTCGTAATAAAATATGTGATAATATCAATTTTAAGTTACTTTTTGTGATGCAGTTACTTTTTTTCGCTAGTATATATATATAATCTTCAGGGATGGATGCAGGATTTTGGTAAGGGGGGTGCTGGATAAAAAGGGCAAATAAAAAAAATATATAAAAAGGCACCATGGAAGGCGTAGCATACAAAGGGCGTCCCCCATAAAAAAATTTGAATTTAGGACCGCTCAGGCGCGTTTTCCAGCAATAACCGATACGTTCACGCCTTTTTTTTCACGCGTAATTGGACTCGACAATGGGGGTGGGGTGCACCCCCGGCACCCCCTGTATCCGCGCCTGATCTTCATCCTCGTCATCATTATCATATATGATCGGTATTGAAATAAACGTCATATAATTATCATTATTAACCCCGTAATCATTATACTCATCAATGTCGTCATCATTATGATCATAATAATAATAATAATAATAATAATAAATATCACTACTACTATCATCATTATCATCATCATCGTTGTTAGTCGTCGTCATGATCATCATGATCATCATCGTTATCATGATCGTCATCATCTTCATCATCATCAACGACTTCGTTGTCACTTTTATCGTCGTTTTCTTTAACACTGGCATCATCATTTGTCGAAACACATTGATTATATATAGTCCTTGGGATCGAAAGCGACTAATTGTCAATTGTTAATTTTGATCATTTATAATCAATGTTAAGGCGTTGTCGTCGCATGCATTTCAATGACGGATCGTATCGGTAACCCAGTGTTAGAAATATATAAAGAAAATATACTGCAGAAGCATAATGTAGATACTAATGGGAAATTCATGCACATCTCAAGCTAAGCTGACATCAAACAAAATACCTTTCAATTAGCTTTAGTTTCTTCCCAGTGCGTATTTGTAATCGGTAAAGAAACAACAATAACATACTTTAGTTTAGCATGTCTGGCTGGACAAAACCGAGCTGACGCAAACAAAACACTAAATTAGCCACAGCAATGTTTTGCGGATACGCCGATTAAAAGTGTTTAGATTTGCACGGCTTAATTGCATTGTTACAAACTGCTCTGGACAGTTACTGTAATGCATCAGTTCACAGGACGCCAGTGTTTCAAATGCAGATTAAGTCGCTTGGTGTATTTACCAATGAAGCAAAAGCTATATCGGACCGTTACATTTTGCTAATAGATTTCTTGGTTTACCATGAACAGAAGTAATCCCTTATCCAAATATTCGTTAAACCCAGCAAGCCTGAAAACACAAGTCGGTATTTGCCTGTGAAAAGCCGCCGGTGTGTCAGTCATTTTACTCCCGCCAGCAGCAGCCAATCACCTGCGAGAACAGCGTGACGTCCGTCAAAGCTCCACCTTATTCACGCTTGTAGTATTCTCGTTGTATTGACATCGTACAATACGAGTGTCGGACGCGAACGGTGGAAGCGTAACAGGGAAATGCAATTTAGCTGACCGATATACCCTGTGGAAGTCCACCAGTGTTTGATGTGTTCAAAAGACGTTAAAGCTTGTTCTAAACTCCAGAACTGAGACATGTGTACTGAACCCGTTGCTGACCCTAACCGTCAATGTTGTGTACTCAACAAGAGTACACTTGTAAAAGTATGACTGTAGATGCGTTCCCGAGGTCACAACAAACACAAGAAAATACGTCTGAGCGCTCGGACAAGCGGGATCCACCCGGAATGGTTGTAGTACCTAATCTGGCGATGAACAACCGGCATAAACTCCATATTCCAAATGGATACAATACAAGAAAGGTATCCAGTGTATCTCAGCCAACTTTTTCTCAGTCAAGAATACATGCTGATCCTTGGAGTCCCAGTGCGGTGAAACTTAGTTTTTTCTTTGGGAGTGATCCAGACCCCGACCCCCGGGGCAATCTGCTTGAGCCCCGATGTCAGGGACTATCTCAGTCCGTGACAGACCTGAGACATAGAAGTATTAGCAGTGAGCGAGCGGTGCCGGTGTTTGTTTCCAAATCACGGGCAGACGACAGGCACTTGTGTGAGGACGAAGAGGAGTATGTGACTCTGGACTACAATTATATTCCTTTTAAAAACAGGTGCGAGTCCTGGTCCATCCATGGATCGAATAACCACACGGGTATTAGGTGTGAACCTTGGACTGTACCTAGGATTAACCAGAAACCAGACGTTAAGGATGAACATGAGGGGCTGCCTAGATCAAGTGTCCAGCTGGACGCTACGTGCAAACAGAGGACTTTATCAGGCACTAAGCACCAACATGGTGTTGAGGTATTTAAAGATGAACTTAGGAACCAACACCTGAATGGTAATAATGGACAGAGGAAGGTGCCAAGAACACTTCGGTACCCGGATACTAACTGTGAACCTAGCAGTGTTTCCGGAAATAACAACCATCTGGGTATTATGTGTGAGCCTAGCACTGTTTCAAGAAATAAGAATTACCAGGATGTTATGTGTGAATTCAGGACAGTGCCCAGGAGTAACAATATCCAAGATAGTAAGTGTGAAAATCGAGGTGTTCCTAGGAACTGTAGCCAACAGTGCGTTACATCACCTCGGGGCTGTTTTAACCCTGGCTTTGTACCCCGGGATAGTTTTGAATCCAGTGTCCTGCATGTGCGTGAAAATACAACCCCGGTCTATTCCAGGCACCTGTCAATGGAAAATGGCAGACAAACAGTTTTCCAAAGAAGAGAATGGAAAAACAGTTCCCTTCAAAGGGTTAGCGAAACTAAAGTTCGGACGATAGCAACTTTCACACCGGTAAAACACTTAGGTTCCCATGGAACATTAGAACAAAAACACAGAAAGAGGAGCAAATCACTTCCTGACCTGCAAGTAGATCTAGGCTGTTCTAGTTGTAACTTTAGTGACGATGAAGATGGTGACGATTTTGGTTTTCTTAGTTACCCATTTTTGCCGTCTTGTTTTACTACAGCCGCCATGCACAAGGCGAAGTCTCCCTCGCCTGGACACAAGATCCTGCCGAAACGATGGCGGAGCAAAACTAAGACCCTGTCCAACGCGGTGGCATCATCTCTATGGAGCCCAGAGGTAAGTCTACATTTTCTTCTTTGTTTTAGCCCGACCCTCAGTTGGTATCTGTATAGGGACTAACGCATAGGGATGCCTAGTTCGGTCAGATAGATACCTCCCTACCTCCCTCCTTCCCTGCATGGAGTCACCTCAAGCTTTCTTTATACCGGCTGTTACCAGTAGTTTAAAACAAGTTTGAGGAGAAATCGGTTAGACTACGCGATGCCAACATTCAAAGTTGTGTTGCGATCAAGTTCTGTAAAACATTTCAGTTTTTTTCATCGCTATATTTAAATCGACTTGAGACCATAAATTATTTTTTTATTAGGATTGTGGTTCGTTTGAAGTTAATCTATATAGAAGCTTGTTTAGAGGGAGACCTTTCTACATTTTATTTAAGAAATACTATTACATGGTCTCCTACTAATGGTTTAAGATCGCTGGTGTTGCTGTTATGAACCCCATTTTACCCGTATTGGATTTGCTGTTATCTACTCAACAAGTGTCCATAACTGTTTGTTGATATCAACTATGTCAGGAGCTTAGCTCAATGATAAAGTGCTCGGTATGAGGTCCACTATCGAACACAGCACGTTCAGTTTACAAATATGATGTGGACAATTCAACGTCTTTAATAATACATGCCCATTTCAGAAAACCATTGATTGTTCACCAGTCCTGAAATTCATCATTTCCTTTACAACTTTATTGTTATTTCGTTAAGCAACATTGAACAAAAATATGTTGAAAGTTATGACTTGAGGAGCGCTTGTGGCGAAGCACAACAACGATTTCTCGTTTCAGGAAGACGATCAATTATTAATAGTTATTGTTGGCTTGAGTGAGCTTATTAGTTGTCGTGATCTGTGATTTGTTTTTATAGTGATTGTGTGATTAAGCTAGAGCTTTAAATTACTGTTGAACCACACTCCGTCTCTAGGTTTTATATCCCTGTTGTGTCAATCTCAAAATTTTACATTCCTGTAGTATCACTATTCATATTTTACACGCACGTACGCACGCCTATTTAGAGAATATAAAAATTAACATGCATATACATATTTCTTTAAGCTTTAAATATCAACCAAAATAACGGTCTCGGGTGTCACTCTGCTGTTATAATATATTTATGTATTGAGCTTCACTCGCGCTGGATTGGTCCCTGTTGTCCAGCGATGTATCATTTCAGCTGCCCGCTGTAAAGTTTGATTACATAATAATTATTACCTAATAATTACATAGTAATTATGAGTGGTGGTTGTAGCGCCTATTAGCGGAACAAGTTAGTATGATGGATGTGGTGGGCATCATGTAGTTAAATAACTCTTGCGTAACGGCAGCGCATTGATCAATACCGGACATCGATACTTGAGAATCCTACAAGACTTTAACCGCGGTGACACATTGCACCATCGCGGCCTGTTAGCTTTCTTCCAGGAATAAACAGACAGAACTGAGACTCAATAATATAGACATTATTTACAATAACAGGGCCTGGAGTTTTTTTTAACCCTGTTGTAGCCCTCTGAACGCATGGTCTGGTAGGAATGCTAGTCCGCTATAATATCGTAAAAAATATGGTTAAATACATAGATGAAATTTGACTGAATGAAAGAAATAGCCTGACCCATGAAACCAGCTATTACGTAGCCTTACCATAAGACAAAAACCCATACAATTATGTGTTAAAGTACCATGCCAATCGGTACAGTAGGTTCGAATCCCACTTATGCACATACGTGTTTTCTCATTTACTAGGTGGCAGGCTCCAATATGTAGCATCCGTTTAAAAGGAATCCAAGTTCAATAAAGAAATGAAAATCCGATTATATTTGTTACATAAGTTAACTAATAACATGATACAAGATATTACAAAAAAGTCCCGACCCTACCATAAGAAAAAATCGTATGTCATTTTTATTGCAAGCTTGCTTTGAACAGTTCAACTAAGATTCCTAGGTATATGGGCCCGATAGCATTCATTATACATGCTTTCAGACGTGCACTCCTTTTCCACTAAGTATTGCCTTGTGCGATGTTTAGGTACACATATCCACAAAGGTTCAAGGAACACCTCGCGCTGGACACAGCCATGGCCCATCGACTGAATGTGAAGAGCCAATGTCACGGTTGTGTCCATGGCGGGCGCACAATAAGCAGAATAATTATACACTGTAGATGGTTTTCAACTACTCTCCTCTGTTCCGGAACATTAATCCGTCTGCGCAGTTGGAAGCACTTTACACGGTTCGATACACTCGAGCTGCCACAGCTCCACACTGAGAAGGGATTGACCGACCCGTCCCGTCATCCTGTGGTCAAGTGGAACTTGGTGTGTTGACCTACACATACTGTTGTCTCGAAGGACAGCTTGGGTCGGAGTGAGCATGTCAAAACGAGGTCAACATGGTATTAATACAGAATTAATTATTGGTATATAGATCTATATAAGTTAAAAACAGGGACTTCTACTTTTCCTTGAACACCTGTTGTCATCAGTTAAAGTACGGTCCTTGCATGTCTACATAAATACGAGTAAATATTATGTGCGTTATCATAGTTTTTTATTTCATCGATCGTGTACGCTGATTTGTATATTTTTAGTCCTATCGTATTTATAATTACCATATTGTGACAACCAATACGATGTCTTTTTCGTGGTGAGGGTGTCGTTAAGCATTTGTTCTTTCTCCCACAGACAGGACAGTACATACAACGACCTATATTAACCAGTAGTGGGGTATTGTCAGTGTTAGACTTGTGAAGCACTCACTAGTGTTGTAGCCTACACTGCGATTAAAACTCCCATCGCCTTAAGCGGGATACGAACCCAGCACCTACACATCTTGAGTCAGGTAGTCTAACCCCTTGACCACGAAGGCCGGTAACACACTCTGAACTCCATCCCATAAAACCTAGTACCCCAGCTCACCATTCTTGTGGTCAGTGAGCCGTGGCGGATTCCTCCCACTGTTGTTTCCTGCTTTATCGAGGTTGCCATCTCCGGACCTCCCTGCGGGCACGAACACTGATGAAGTGGGTCTCACAACAATGAGGACACACGTAGAGATGTGTACAACACATTCCTCAGTGTAGACAGTTAGCATGAACACAGGACACATGCTGCAAACAAAACACAACTACATGAATCACTTTGTGAGGACAGGACTGACTACCTGTCTGTGTAGTGTGGGAAATCAAATTTTGTTGGCGCCAAATAAATTGGTTAGAGCTGTTAATCATGTAGACAATGCAGAGAATAGACTTGTTAGAGCAATTCAGAAACAATTACTTGGTCATGTATTGGACACAATATTTAATATTACGTAATCCAAAACAACTATTTTGCTGTATTAAAGTATGCATTAACCCAGAATGGTGAACAACACTTCGTGTATTTAAAGGCAGGTGCGTCACAGAGCCTCTAGACACAGCGTCAGAGTACCATGACATATTCTCTTTAACATGCTTAATAAATACACAGAATCGTCGGTCTCCAGGACAGACGTACTTGAACCTTAATTGGATATAAACACGTAAATAAGTTATATCTATCTAACTAGTAACACAGAAAGCCGTATAGATTAAACTCTCCACGATCAAGTAGTCACGTATGAAAGTCTTGTAATAGGTATGATGGTCATAAATGCATATTTTCTTGGGTCTTTTTATCTAGCTGTAGTTTTTTTTAATGGAATGATTTATTCAAGTATTCTCGTGTTCATGTTTACAGTTTTCGCTTATCTGATTTATATCGATTATTATATTGAACTGAGCACAAAACAAGACTGAAAAATTGTAAACAGTATAAATAAAACATCAACAACTCTAAACAAATTCAATAAGTGGTTTTGCAATCAAATTTATCTTTTATACCTGGTTAACCACTAACAACAAACTATTACCTATCCCTCCCTAATACGCGTATGTTGTCATTGCCAGCGATTCTTTCACAATACGTAATGACGTACGTATCCAGCCAGAGCTTACGGGCTGAAAGTAAACACATAAATACATAATGTCACAGAACACGTATGTATGTCAGATGTGTTTATATCAATAAGTACATTGACGACTGTTGGTCTCTGTCACCTACTTGTTGTGTCCATGTACCTGAATAAGGTTTACAGACGGGTGCTAACAACCCAATGTTTGAGGTTATAAATGTGTCAGATTGGCTGAGATATGGTGGGAATAAGGATCAATCTAAGTCACGCATATTGTGCCGTCGATTAATTGACTATTTTTGGATTAATTATGATGTTGATATGATTTGTATCAAGCTAATTAACGAACATATCGTACATATTTAAGGAAACTGTTTGGGTATAATGTTATTTTGGACTAAAATAGAGAACATTACATTACTAATAAAAGTGTAAACAAGAAATATTCTGTAAAATATCGTTAATCCTATGTACCAAATTTGTTACAATGTATGTTTTTAAGTTTATTATATGTTTTGTTTTAATTATTGAATTGTCTATGTTCAATTACTTGCTATTATTATATGTAATATTCACAGTCTTATAAGAAAGTTTCAATATCAAAGTTTTAAATTAACTGTTGTGAACGTAGGCGTGGCCCCTGTATGACAAAGAGCACGTGTTTAAGCAGTACCTTGATGCGAACTATATCCTATTGTTACTGCCCGCTTCACTGGACCTGTGTGTATATATTACCATCTTTCCTTATTACCACTGGACACCCAGTTATATCCAGATGTTGTATTTACACAGAAATTATCTGTATGTATTTTTCCACTGATCTACGTTTCACATCAGGTGTACACATTGCGAACATGCATGGCGTTTAAATGTTACAATAAAGCTCCATTAATGGAGCTAATTGCTCTAGAAACGACCATGTTGTGTATTCATGGGGAAACTGTTACAGTAACTTTTTTAATGCGAACACGAGACAGATGTATGATGAATTAATGCACATTTGCCCAACAGGTGCGCAAAATCTCGCTGTTTCGACGATGGCGTGAGCGACAATGCTCTTTAGAATTTCTATTACGTTGTGACATTCCGGTCTTGTCTTTGAAAACAGATACCGCATAAAAATCTCAATTTGTTCTAGTTCACAAAAACGACGCCGGATCTCCGCAAACAAAACAGCACGGCAAATAAATAAGTAGGAAATAATGAACGCGCACGGTTACTGGTTAGTTGAGAATGTCACAAACAAGTAGCATATAATATAGATGTAATGTGATGCACAGTATGGAGATTATTATATTGTAATCGAGAGGTACATGTTTTGTTTTCTATTATTTTTTTCATTTGTTGTCCCCGATCCAATAACAGTGTGGGAGTGTGGTGGTGGTGGGGTGGGATCTGGAAGGATACAGGTTCACTAACCCGCGCATAAGTAAATATAGAATCAAGATATACAAACAAGAAGACACACTGACTCGCACGAACGCTCACAATGAAAGAAATCGTTTAGACATGGTCCATGTTAATTTAATCCACTTGACGACTGCATACTATTAATGATACATTATATACAGTTAATATTCATGCACGTCCGTACTGGACACGCAGTCCAGTTAAGTCTATCCCGACTGACTGACTGACTGACTGCCTGCCCAGGACAGAAGTTAGTGT
>JAUTCZ010054796.1:0-10540 GCA_032273805.1 Melanodrymia brightae | reverse complement strand
AAATTGATGTTACATAAAAAAAACACGTTTTGGACATACGAAAAAACATTTAGGGTAGGCAGGTTCAAATTAGGCTCGGTCGGGTAACCGGAAACAAACAACATTTTATAATACGCCTCATGTGCCCCACAATACACCAGACTCAATATCACATATAATCAATACAGAATACATTGCAATCTCACAAAAAGAGTAATTTGATTTCATCCATGTCAGAGCTACAGAGTTGGATAGCCACTAAGTAAAAATTAAGCTTCGTAGTATACAGAAAATCACAATATCTTAGCGGGAGCCATGTTGGCAGCCATTTTCCAGTGCAACACATTACATCACTCACCAATTACAAATGCAACCAAAGTGTTTAGTGCATTGAGGTCTGTACTAGTGTACGTGCATACCTCAGCTATTACTTATGGTGTTTTTTTTATATATAACTATTAACAATTTTCATAAGAGATTTTCCTATTTTAATAATTTTTGGCATTTCTGTTTTTATTTTAATGTTTGTCTTCAACAGAGATGCAGAAGAAGCCGTGTTCCAGCGAGATGGTATAAACTATGATGGCTACACACTCAGAGTTGAATTTCCCCGCGGTGGTGGACCTGGATTTGCTGGAGGCAGAGGAGGTGGAAGGGGCGGCGGTGGTGGTGGAGGTTTTAGTGGCAGAGGTGGTGGAGGCAGGGGATTTGGTGGCGGGGGGTTTATGGGAAGAGGAGGAGGAGGAGGAGGACGGGGCCGTGGAGGCCCTCCATCGCGACGATCTGAATATAGAGTGCTCGTGTCAGGTTGGGATTTTTTAGGTCCAGCTGTAATGCTAAAAGTCTGGTGCATACAGCGCATTGTCACTGTTTGCTTACATGTAATATTAAGTGTGCAAATTATTCAGGGTGGTCGCTATTAAATCTGTTGTAGCCATAAAATTATAAATGAGCCATTGGCTAATTTGGCAAATTGTTAACTTTATTACAGTTATTGAATAACGATTCTGCAAAATTTATTAACATTGTTCAAATTGTACGAATGTTCTGAACAGCATATTATATTATTGTTTGTGTGAATAGGCCTGCAACTCAAAAAGTATTGTTCATGTTTTATTCTTGAAGACATTCAAATTATATTAATGAATTTTTCTGGCAACGGATAACGTACAAGTTTATTTACATTCTTTGTTCTTTTTTTTTTTTGCAGGCCTCCCTTCAACTGGTAGCTGGCAAGACTTGAAGGATCACATGCGAGAAGCTGGTGATGTTTGCTATGCTGATGTTTTCAAGGATGGAACTGGTGTGGTTGAGTTTTTGAGGAGAGAAGATATGAAATATGCTGTAAAAAATTTAGATGATACAAAGTTCCGCTCTCATGAGGTATTTTAATTAAATGGAAACTATTTTGTTCACAACTTATTGATATAGTCTTTGTTTATAGTGAAGCTTTCACACTTTTCATATACATATGATTGTCATTTAGTGTTACCTTTTGCTATATGTCACCGTTTGGGTTCCGTCAGTATCATAAGTTTCTATTTAAAAATTTGTGTGTACATTGAATTTATTGTACAAATATTTAATTTATTATCTGCTTTGCTCTGATCCATAATAATAATTATTACAGGTGTAACGATACACTTGAATATTCGATGCACCTAATATCAATCTTTTAAATTTTTTAGCCAGCTTTATATGTTTCGGTGCATTGCATTTTAACCATGCATTAATCGATAATTCTTTTTACTCGCAAATTCATAATGTAAGAATGTAACCATAACTGTAGGTTTTGTTTTTGGTCTTTATCTAATAGTTTCGTCTATGATGTGCAGGCCTTTCCTCAGGATTTGTTTAAAGCGCTTACATTTTCAAAATTCAGAAATAATATTATAAATTTTGGTAAAATCCAGGAGTAAAAATTTAATAGATTGTGCATTATACATTGTACAGGGACAAACAACTGAATTTAAGGCCCTTATAAAGCCATTTTAATAAATCAAATCGCTTACAATTCCCTTAAAATAAATCAACGCGCTTACTTAAACAGGTAAGGAGTAGGGGCCCCCTACGTGTTATGGCTCTGGGGAAACCTCTGATGTGTCGGCCGTAGAATGGTGATTTATTTTTAGTGATAAAGTAGTATAGAGTTGAATAATTAGTAAAGAAAATAATTTTTGGTTTTGCAGGGTGAGAGCAGTTTTGTGAGAGTGAAGCAAGATGGCCGTGGTGGACGATCAAGAAGTCGCAGTGCTTCTCCCAGGCGACGCAGCAGTCCTCGGTATTCACCAATGAGATCTCGGTCACGTTCACCTTTCTGAGCCAACTAACTACACTTACAGTGTGAATCATGACTTCCTACGGTCACTGAAAATGCATCTGCAGTATTTTCTCATTTTAGGTATTAACATTACAGGAAGCATCTAATAATTTTATTTCATTATAAGACAAACAATATTGTTGCTTGGCATGTTCCATTAATCATATACATGTAGTTTTAAATGTCATTTACACTCCTAAGTATGTGTTGATGGGAGAAAATCATGAAAGCTTAGTTACATTTTCGCTTTATTGTTTATAGTTAGGTTACTCTTTGTATTGTCTGATTATTAAACGTTTTAGGTGTAATATATTATGTATGTATGCGCATGCCTGTTTATTAATCAATTTATTCCGAACAGTCATACAAGAATAGCTTCCATGAGTATAATTGATCAAATGCCATCCATTCATAAGAAAATTCTCTTTTTTTTTGTCAAATAAACTTCTGACAAAACTAATAAATAATTATTGTATATAAGTGATTAATACTTAATTCATATTGACTTTAAATAATTAAGAACTATTTTTTTGGTGTGTAAAATTGTATCGCCCACCAAAAGTAAAATTTTATCTCCTACCAAAATGTTAATAAGATCTATTTGTCCCCACCCCAGTAGATCTGTAGGTTTCTTTCCCTTTTCCACCAGTCGTACTGTACATCAAAGGCTACACTGACTAACAATGTGCATCTAAAAGATCCATTGCTGTTTAATGGCAAGACACCTATGTGGAAGGACTGCAGGTTTCTCTGAGACCATGTGTCGAAATATCCATGTGTTTGACAACCAATAGCAGATGATTATTACTCAATGTTGCTGTTTGGTACAAAAGTAATTGTTAATTTTTTGATATAAATGGCAATAAAGGTATCTAAAATGAGTTGTGAAAACAGAGCTGTAATGATATGGAAATACTGTATCGTATCACTATATATGGTTAATGGTACAATATATCAATTCAGGACTTGTATAGCAATACATACATTAAATTTGAATGTTTGCATAAAAATATTACCTAAAATTCCAGTTGGTAGCAAAAATATACAAAAACTAGTCGGGTGATTATAAAAGACGTTCTGTATTATCCAACACATTTGTAGTAGCTTAATTTGTTATGTAACAAATTATTGAAGGCAAAAAGTTCATATTATACATCATATTATACAAACATTTCGATGACAAACGCATTTGAATGACAATTATATACAGTGACATCATTTTTAAACTCGATAATGTGCCTTTAATCAATCGTGAACACAATACACATGCTGACTATTGTTATTGTTACTGGACAGTTCAGTACATTTCAGCTACGAACCAGCAACTTCATATATTTTATGTAATTTTTTATGCAAACATTAAAACTTATTTATATAACTGTCCTCGGTTGATGTTTTATGTCATGAATCTTATGTCGCAATACGACTGCTCTAGGTCTTGCCTCGTGTTCATAACTTGATGTCTAAATGTGACATCAAATGTTGAATTTGACCATACAATAGCCATACTTCTCAACTATTTATTTGTACTATTTTATAATTATACTGAGAATAAGTAAAACTACTTTTTGCTTTTACCAAATATTTTCCTGTCAAATAAGTGCATTAGTATTTTGATAATGTTGAATTAGGCATTAAGTCCTATATTTGTTACATTAGAATTAGAACAGCAAATTACTCCGCTTTGGCTTTAACAAAATTAATTAAAATCATTCCTAGTTTAAAAGTAAGTTTAAATTACTGTAATGTGGTCATATTTATTAAGTAAAAAATAAATAAAGCCACTAGATTGTTTAAATTTCTTCATCGTAAATTGTATTACATTCTCGTCCACTAATTTTCTATATTTTTCTTTTTTGTCCAGTTTTTGGAAAGGATTATAATCTTGTTGGATGTTTTGGGGACTGAAAAGGATTGAAATCCTGTTGTCCTTGGCTGTATTGGGAATGAGCAGGAATGAAATCATGGAAATATAGGGATTGGAAAGGATCATAATACGTTTTAAAGGAGCAAAAAGAAAATAAGGGATGGATTTGCAAAATGGCACGCAAAGTAGGATGATTGCATTGAGTTACAGGCTGAAATAAGAGGGAAGTAGTACTCTAAAGCATTGCACGCACACAAACAAGTCTGTAAAAAAAGAAGAAAACTTCCCTTGGCATTTCCTTCAATGACTGGCATTATATATTTGAAACATGCTTAATTTTAGGCAAAATGATCACTGTAGATGGATAAAATACATTGCTACATGTATTAATGATGTGCAATGTGGACCAGGAGGATGGAACAAACACGCGTTATATGCCTTCAATCCTTATGCTGTTACCCCAGTTGTCAAAGGAAGGATTTTATGTTTGGATGAGGTTAAGTTAGCTAGGCAAGTCAAAATTAAGTTGGAACTTGTATGCTATGGAAAAATGTCTACAGGCATTTTGATTAAATGTCTACAGACATTTTGATTTCGATATCCAAGATAGTTTGATACAGGAAAGGTATGCATGACGAAATTGGCTGCATTTAATTAGGATTTATTGAAGAGTTGAGAAGTAAGTTAAATCGTTGGACATTCAGGATGCAGGGATGAATTTTGGACAGTTATTTGAATATTTGAAATAGTAATCATTAAATTACGCAGCATTTGATGCTATTTCTGGATGGATATCGATGATGGAGCCATTTTTAATCTTTCATTTGAAAGGTTAAGTATTGGAAGAATTAGAGGACATTTGCTGGAAGTGATAAATCCAAAAAATATTCGTTCGATGGACATGCACAGACATAACATATTGCAAATTTGGATCTAAACTTGCTCACAGAATTTCTTTTTATCTATACATGTAAGGAATTTTTCATGTTTGGAAATGTACACACTGATTCACATTTTATGTATTTGGAAGGAATTTGTTTTTAAAAATAGTTCTGATGTTGGATAAAAATTACGATGGATAAATTGTTCAATTCACACTTTAATTTCGGAATTTTGCTTTGCGAATTTGGATGTAAGATATGGATGGATAAAGATTTCATGCAGCAATTCACGTTTTATATAACTAAAAGGATTTTTTGCTTTTAAAAATACATGTTGGAACATAGAAATGGATGGATAATAACACAATATTTTTCGAAAATCACATGTTTCAAAGGATTTGCTCTGTAGGAGTTTGGATTTTCTGAAGAGTATGACACATTGTTCAGTTACACTCATACAGGAATGGAATTATTTGTTTGGAAGGATTCATTGCTGCTTGCATTTCGGAGGCGTGTACAAATTCCACTAGTATTGCAATGTATTATGCATTGTTGTGTAAGTGAGCTGATTTAGTGTTAAATCTGTCCCACATAATCAAAACACTGAACCATATCATTTTCTTTAAATTCATCCTATTTTGCGGCATATGAGAACCCCATCCGTCGCCACTTAAGTCAAATCAGTATCCCACGTTGCTATGCACTTCTCACATAGCTTCTTCCATTTCCTATTCTTGTGTGAATGAGATGTTATATGTTGCTCGAGCAAAAAAAAAAAATTTGGCAGAGATTACTTGATAGTTCAAACAATTGATTGTGTTTGTAGCGGACATAATTTAATGCAACCATTGAGAGAAACAATAAGCAGTTTGAATTCTATTCAGACTGGTAGTTTTTGACAATGTATAAGGAAACACTCCATCCTGCCCCTCAAAAGAAGTACTTTAAAATGTTCATTATTTTCTTGATTGTAAAAGATATTCATGTTTTGGTGTTTAGTATCTAACATGAATATATGTAGTGCTGTCTGACAGAATGGTGGTGGGCAACAATTGGTGGTTACAAACATGCTGACACAGATTTTGCACGCAATCTAGTAACTGACATTTTAATTATTTAAATTTGTATGTATGCCTTGACCCACTCCCACAATCATAAGCTTTGTATGAATAGATAAATGTCGACAATTATGAACAACCCCCAAGTCAAACAGAAGGCACCCGAATTGTCAAGTAATTTGTACTATTTGTACTCCATATTCTGCAATTATTGTCATTCGTCTCATTTTATATGCTGATTATACAACGTACGTCCAATTTAATTATCAACCAATTGCTGTTGTCAGTTCAGTGTTTTATTATCTGTTATTTCTGATATTCGGCACCATTCCTCAAGGGTATGGCTTTTTTTTATTAACCACAGAACAAACAAATGGTCGTTTACAGATTTGATATATTCTGTTGTATTTTGTATCTTAGCCTACATTAAAACACTTAAGTATGGTAAGTAAATGTATTTAAAGTTGAGTTGAAAATCCCCTATTTTCTGTATGCAGTTCAAATTGTTATTACAAGAATAAAACTATTCGATATGGTATTACACAAAACTGTTATAAATATAATCAACCAGTGATTGCATTTACTATCACATCCGGTCATTGTTTTGGTATCAATTTTTATTCCTCTGCCTAATGATTGTTGGAACCAACAACCTTTTGTCATTATACTGAACTTGCTTTTTGAAATCATGATTCAGTTAAACATATTTTAGAGTTATGTAAATTCTAGTCAATACTGTAATTGTTACATTGCTGTGCAGGTCTCGGGATTGGACATTTACCTCCAGCCAACTGTACGATTATGATTAAATATTTTGATTAGCATTTATTTTTCATGATACTTATCTCGAAAGCGTACCTAAGCCACCCTTACTACCCAGGTCCAGACTTCAAAAAAAGTTGCATGGGATGGGATGCGTCAAGCAATGCAGGATACTGTGTTACTTGAGGGCCTTTGGCTGGGTTGGGCTATTGATGTAAAATAAGCATTCATCGATCTTAAAATGAAAGAAAACTGGTCTTTACACTTATGAGGGCATTAGATGGAATAAAAGTGGGAGAGGTACTTGTATATTATCATGGGATGATTCAGTTTTGTGTGTCATGTTGTGAACTTGCTAAACATTTCATTTTATGTTTACGTTTAATTGTCATTTCATTTTCCATTGTAGCATTATAATGTTTCATGTCATACAAACAGTGACTGGAAACTATTCTTTGACTAACTTAGATGACATGACAGTGAGCAAAATCAAATACATTTTTATTTAAAAAATATCGACATCCTCAAAGTTTTTAATCTCAAATGGAGGGCAGAGTCTCATACTGGTATTACTGCAATATAAGCGAGAACATGGCAGATAATGGTAATTTTTGTGTTGCATTTGGTCAATTAGCAATGATGAGAAAGATATCTTGAAAGTATATTTATTTCATCATGCTGGTCACCACACTAATGACAATGTTGTACATGTATTGATTGCAAACTGTTTTACATCAGGGCAATTGAGAATGCAATGAGTAACACATGGTGCTTCAAGCTTATTTATACACAAACCACACAAATTTTAATATGAACGCTTGGATTTTGTTTTGTACGAAAGTTTTGTGTCTTATAACATTTTATTATTGTACATACTTTTCTCTTTGTATGTATGGATAAGCTATTGCACCTGAAGACTAAATAATTTTACTTTGTTCAATTTTATACATACTGTGTGTCCAGATCAAGAAAAAAAACAACCGAACAACGTATTTGTAAGTAATGTTTTGTATTGTGAGTTTTCTTTCCAGGTTTTTGTTTTCAGCCAATAAAAATATCTTAGTGTATTGTGTGAAGTGTTGTACATGGAATTCAAACTTTGATTAGAATTATGCAAGAGAAATGTGTAGATTATAAGAAAGCAATGATATTTTAAGAATTATTCTCGTTTGTAAAGAACTTCATGAGGAAAATAATGTGTATCATGAAGGCCAAAGTTGTATCCGATTGGCATCAGTAAAAGATGATAATTATCTAATGGCTGCATTTAACAAAGTTATACAATTGTGATCAAACAAAAAAAGTGCCTCAATACATGGGGAAATTGTCATTTCTTATAAACTCATGACATCGCTGCAAATATTTTAGTAGTATTATCAGTGGCGGATCCAGAGAATCCATCTATTAAGAGAAATTTCAAAACCAACGTAAAAAGTGATATGTAATTAATTATAACTCTCAAAATGTAGGGGGCTGGGCCCCCTAGATCCACTTCTGATTGTGTTACAAGTCCAGACCTGTCAACCCTCCTGTTTTCCACAGGAGTTTCCTGTTGTTTCCCAGTTTTTACCACCCAAGAGTAATTTTCTGCTTGGAAATAACAATTTACTAACAGCAAACAAATTCCTATCGACCTTTTAAAAACCATACAGTCGGGAAGTTTTTCGTTTGCCCATTTCTTTTTCTTACATCATGATACCAGCCAAAATGTTTCAAGTGGACAGTTCTTTTACTCATCAAAGCATCAAATTAATTGTTATGCTCCCTTAATGACCTCAATCGATACAAGATGATTCAAACAACTGCTTTATTGTAATGTAACCATTCTCTGGAAAACCTAAAAGAAAACTTTTTTTTTTATAAAATCTACAATAATTTCAGTAAAACCGACATCTACAATAATTATGTAACAATTTTTTCCTTTATTCATCGTGTCTATTTACGTGTAAGACATTACATAATTTTGTAGTATTACGTTTATAGATTTTATTATAAATGTATCTTTTTTTTAATGTAAAACATTCATAATGTACAAACAAAATTTGTCATCAGTCTTTCATAAAGTTTAAAATTCTCACTTTTATTTGGTTATTTCAACAGTGAAGTAGTGTAAATGCATTTTCGGATCCTCTGGGATTACACTAATTAACCATAAAAACAATGATTGGGTCTAATTTGTAACATGGCTAGATCTTGTTTTTTGCATCTCAGTATAACTGCATAACCGGCACATTTGTAGATTAGTTGTGAAACACATGCATTTAGAACTACAACAGACAGATTGTCCGACTCTTTAAACCATCTGGTCTCCGTGGTATAATGGTTAGACCATTGTGCTAAAGACTGGTAGGTACTGGGTTCGAATCTCGATTTTTAATCGTAGTACATGTACTGGGTATAACCTTAGTGAATACTTTTCAAGTCTCAATGGGTAGGTGCACACTTAAACTGGTATAACAAAGGCTGTGGTATGTATTGTCCTGTCTGGAAAAGTGCATATAAAAGATACCTTGCTACTTATCCAATAGAAGTAGCCGGTTTCCTCTAGTATTAACATGTCCTGGACGGGCAGTTTATTCTGATGACCAGTATAGACCAGCTTAAACTCAATTCGATACAAGCATGTAAATAAGTTATAAGGATTAACTAACTTTTAACGAACCAAAATTCCACAAAATATTCCTTTATTGATCAAAGTTAAAATGAGATGAACAGAATCTACCTCTATTCTCACCCGAGATGAACATTCAGTCCAAACTACGTGGGTGTACAATATAAATGTAAAAAGATCTTTTTATAATAATTGTGTGCACTGTGGTGCATGGGACATTGTGAGCTCTGAGACAAGGCAAATGGACAACCTCTGATGTAAGCTTTTTCCATCCCGACATGAATGAAATTTTGTTTCGCAGTAAAAGTAGGTCAGACAGAACTGAAATAGATAAACACAAATCTTACAGTTTTCGATGGTTTTAATATTTGTCCATCCAGAAAACATTTTAATGTTGGCATATGTATTATTAACTATTAATTAATTGTAGGAATTAAATTTTAATCAGGTTGTCCCATGATGGTGAACTGCTTATAGTTATATGGAACTGAGATGTAGCTTGTCACGAGAGCATGGGACTGGTTCAATGGGTCGAACGATCTTTCCTCGGTGTCCCATCTATGGATGTTGTGTCTGCTATTAGGTTTCTTGGGAAAGTTCACACAAAACTAAAAGATCCCTTCAGTAAGAGTAGCCTATGTGGCAGCAGTGAATTTTCTCTGGCCAAGTGTCGATATAACAGTGCATTTAGCATCCAATAACCACTGATTAATAATCAATGTGTTCCAGTCGTGTCGTTAATGAAACTATCTTTTTACACTATTTCTGTTTACACAAATAGGATGTCCTTGTCTCCAGACCTCTCAATGTCTGGTGTACTATAGTACACGCCTGTGACATAGTGTTCACAAAGATGTCGGGTTGTCTCTGGATAGGTGAGTCATTCTCCTAGTGATTTTTTTAAAGTTAATGTTTGATTTGTTTTTCTTCTTTCACTAACATTAGTAGAATATAGGAATATTGAATTTTGCAGATTGTAATACATGACCCTCGTATCGAAACTTTTCTTGATTTAATACATATTATATACATAATGTCATTGGTGTAACGTGTCCTTACATC
>JAUTCZ010054785.1:0-10542 GCA_032273805.1 Melanodrymia brightae | reverse complement strand
GTCTGACGTCCAATAACCGCTGATTTATAATCGATGTGTTTCTAGTGGCGTCGTTAAATAAAACAAACTTGACTTTTACTTTTTGTACAGAGATACGATTATGAAAACATTAACCGTTTTGCCCGCAGACTCGTAACAACATTATTAAAATATGTGCAACAGTTCCTGTTGTCAGTACTGTGTTGCCCATAATGCTTAGTGGTTACATTTTCGCAATAGTAACTAACTTTCTTGCTGCTATAGTCACATATTTATTATACATTTTCCTGATGTTACATAACTAAAATAAATTTAAAAAAACAGAAACAATGATACTCGTATTGCCCATTTAAGACAGTTTATAAAACAACTGAAGTAATTTGTTTTTACCCATAAGACTCTGTTCATAAATTATAACTCAATTTCATTGTGCACCACAAATACATCATGTTTGAAAACAATATATGGAAAAAAACCACTGAAGAGATCAACTGCAAAAGGGTCAATAACTTCGTCCACAGAATTATATTATTACGCATTATGGAGTACAAGCATCTCTTTCCTGGTTAGTCTCAAAAACATATTATACACAATGATAACAAAACGACCAGCAAACATTATTACTTATTACACATGCATAATTCTGCATGAACAAATTTTGTTTTATAAATTAAGTTGCTATAAATTTATAATTCCAATTTAGCAATTTTCCCTCGTTATCTCAGTTTCTCGTAATTTTATTTTTATTCTAATTATTTCCATTTATAATTTTCGAAATTTGCAAAATTGCAATTTTATTAAAAAACATTTTGGTGTTTTCTTTCTTCAAAATTTCTATTTTATCCGCTGGTAGTAATTTATTTCACTTTTATTTTGATTTTTTATTCTCAAAATTTTAATCCTTTTCTCATTTATTAATTTTTGCCTTATTTCTTTTTCAAGTCACAAATTCAATTTGTATTTTTATTATTTAACATTTTATTTTGAGTTAAATTTGCTTTAATTATTTCAATGCATGCATTTTTAACAACACAAGTGTTGTATTTTTGCTATATACCCTCAAATGTATGATTCTCATTGACTCATGCTTACCGTACTGAAACAGCCATTCACTGTTCTTTGAAAATGAGTCCATACATACTATTAAATTGTGCAGTGATACAGAGTTCTACCATACTGATGACTCGAGTGACTTCGTACAGTTGTTAAACACCAACAAATTATTTAACAGCTTCCTCGTTTGGTAACCACAGTGCTAAAAATGTTAATAGTACATGTACATGTAGTTTATGCATACATGATTTAGTAAAAAACACAGATCAACAAAAAGTTAAAACCCCACCAAACTCCAACAGAGTGAGTTAACAGGAAAAACAAGACAAACACTAATGGTTATAACCTAAGATTCAAACCCTTCTACAAATATCAGCTAAGAGATATTAAAAGTACATCTATGCCCCTAAATTACAGTGACTTTTACCCACAGGTTGTCCTTATCCATCAAGGGACATAATAAATACCGTATTCTATCATTTAAAGGCAGTGATTTATATAGTATAATATATTTATCCTTATGTACATGCATGTATTAAATAACAATTAAAAGTGTCTCCTTATTTACTCCTGTTGACTCCCTTTTTGAAATTATGGGAGTCACACTGACTCCCAATTTTTTTTATCCATGGCAAACCCTGCAATAATAATTTCGACGTCCTGTGATGTAGCATATTGTTTGACATTATGTTAATGCTATTGTATATATTTTATGAGACATTCTTCATTCCATTCACTGCCACTAAGATATGCCAAAAAGTTTAGTTGGATGTTTATTATCTTTACGTGGCAAGGTGCTATTGATATGCTGGACATCAGTATTCATTCAAAAATGTTATTAATCTAACTGTTCCAAGAGGTTTCAAGAAATATCGCTAAATAATGAAATGCAACATTACATGTATCGAAGAGCAACATATTTTTCTTCCGCGTTCTTTTTGCAGAAAGTACATAGTCGCAAACTTCACGTAAAACAAACCAAGCTATCAATGTAGAAATAAATGCGAAAAAGGGTAAAAATATAAAAATTAGTATAATATGTCACTACAGTTATTTTGCACTCTAAAATCATATTGAAATATCGTTTTCGCCCATAAATGTATATATTTGTTTAATTCCAACATGCACCACCTATAAATATGAACTATACCAATTATATACCAAATGATATCTACATGGTGATAATTTTTCTCTTTAGATGCAATAATAATTATTATTGACATACACTGACTTTTTTTCAGATGACTATGGTACAGTTTATTCTGAGCGGCATAAACTGGCAAAGTACTTTTTGGGTACTGGTGATAAATGGTTGTCGGGTCACTTTTTTGACACCTGTCTGTCCACCAGTGAGTGTGTGAAAGGAGACGGGGGAATGGCACGAGCTGAGAGTCACTGTAATGTTGGTCTTGCCCTTAAGGAAAATGGTTAGTATTTGACAGATATCTTTAGCTGTGATAGCCTGGTGTTTAGTACATAAATCCAATGATGTCATAGGAGTGGGACCTATCCCAAGAATGTCTTCCTGAAAAGGGTGAGGTCGAAGGATTGATCATCCTCAGTATAGACCTGTTGGTTATTGCACATTACAACCAGTGGTTCACAACTGGTCCATCAAATGCTATGGTATGTGCTATCCTGTCTGTAGAAATATTCATATAAAAAAATCCAAGTGTCTTCTGAGCCAATATGTCGAAGTAACTGTGTTTGACATCAAATAGCCAATGATTATTAATAAATGTGCTGCATCAATTTTATTAAATTAACCAACTTTATGTTCACCTGATATAATAGTAATACTGATACAACTGTATAAATAAATTTAATGATTAACTAATTTTTAAAATCATATACTCATATTTATTTTGTTTCACTTTTTAAGATTTGTTACATGGTTAAATGAGATGATCTCATGAATGAAATTAATGAATGCTTGAGATCCCACCATAAAAATAATACACACCTATTGGTTGTGACTATTGCTGATTTGTGGCATGAATGAATTAACGACAACATAAAGATGCATTTAAATTTAGCACAAAAAAATTCTGTGAAAAATAAGTTTTTTCTAGTTATTATTTAATCTATTAAACAATTTTAACAATTCAGGTGACTATTTCCGAGCATCACAGCACTTCGATGCTTACCACCAGCTGTCATCTAACAACAAGGAGTGGCAGAATGAAGAGGGAACAATATTCTACACAGATTCTTGTATAAATCTGTACGATATCTACACTCTAATTGGCAACATGCTGGCGGACGGCGATGCTGAGGGGTCTCTGGAACTGCTCGCCAAAGCCTTCCACATGGCAAGAGATAGTGAGTGTAGAAACTTTCCGTTCTTCATTTTAAAGTTAACACACAGTTTGACTAAAATCATAAATTTAAGATATTTTATTTATAATTAAATAACTGTTTATTCAATAATAGCTTCTTCCCTTTCTTCACATTCACTCGGTATTGCATAATATATGTATTATTTTATAGATTCTAAAAGCAAAACGTTCATTTAATGCTCATGAGAAGAACCTTGTTTAAACCTTGTTAGCCGTAAATAACCAAGTGCTGCATGCAAAATAGATTTCTGTTTGTAGGTGGGTGCAGGGTGTAGCTCAGCGCAAGAGCATCTGCCTGAGGTTCGAAAGGTCGATGAGTCGATCCTCCTCAGTGGATTCGTTGGGTTATTTCTCATTCCAAACAGTGATCCACAATTGGTCCATCAAAGGCTGTGGTGTGTGCTAACCTTGTCTGTGGAAAAAAGCACATAAAAATTCCCTTGCTGTTATTCATTAAAGTAGCCTATGTGGTGGCAGGTTTCCTAAGTGACCAAGTGTCAATAATGACAATATCACTGTGCGTTTGACATCCAATAACTGCTGATTAATAATCAATGTGTTCCAGTCATGTTGTTAAACAAGGAAACTTTATCTTTATCTTTCTGTCCGCAGGTGGTGACCAAAAGCTGGAAGGTGAGGCTACCTACACTCTGGGTTTAGCCTATGAGAAGAATGAGGATGGAGAAAAAGCCTTGTTTGTAAGAATCTTAATGCTAATTTGTATTTTCACTTTGTGTGCCCATCAGTCTCAGTGCAGTTATACTATACCGGTAATTATGTTTTGTGGTAATTATATAATGACAAATGGTATAGTTTTGACATCCATAGGAAAGGATTATTGGACCCCTTATGAAGGTCAAATAATCTGCTTTTATGTGTGTCCATCTGACTATAATTTATCTTGTTATTTTTATTTCAACTGACATGTGGGTGCCTGTATAAGCTGGATTCATTGAATAGATTTTTTTTTGTGTATGCAGGTATGAAATCCAGGAATTTTAACCAAGGTGAGGAGTCACATAACTTCTTTCAAAAATTAATGACAAAGAAAATTAATAACCTAAAAAAAGAGTTACCTAAAGATGAAATTCTTTTCAAGCAAGAGTAGAGTGGTTTCAAATACATGTGATCTCTTTTTTTGTTCTCAGCACCTGGAACACTTTCTAGAAGCATGTCAAAAGGCAGAGGATTTTGAAGGTTTTGGAAGAGCCTGTGATGCCATTGCTAAGACATATTCGAGGTAAAATCTATGTTGTTTAATTAACTACTGACTACTGTAGTAAGTAGGCTAGTTGGTTGAGGTTTCATTTATTTCTTGCTTTATATCTCCACCCAAACCCAAGTACATCCGACAGGTTTATTAAATTCTATATGTCTTTGGGAGGAAAGTGCATATAAAAAAATCACATGCCAATGATGCAAAAAAGCAGTCGGTTTGAGATCCTCTGGAGACAATATTTGTAAATTATTGCATGTTTGAAATCCAATAGCTGATGATTAATTGCTGATGCAGGGTAATAGATTTTATATCTTTCCCTAGGGTTCGATAGCCTTTTGCTTGAACCTCCTGATGTGATGGAACACCGTCAATTTAAAAATATAATCGTTACTAACACTTAAATAGATCGCATTTTGGTAATTGTTGAAAGCTCCTTACATCACATCATCACATAAAGTTCTCTGTGGTGGATGTGAAAATGAGTGTTTTAGTCGATCCTATAAAAGACAACGTTCAAACTTCAATGTTTTAATAACTAATTAAGCTTGACCAATGATTATGGATAACAAATACAATAACTTATTCTATACTCAGAATTACCGATTATCTGTCCCTCATGAAATGAATCTTTTCTGTTCCTCGCTAATATAAGGCTTAGGACTGACAACATTAAATTCACTCGGAGAAAGATAATCTGTAATTCCTCGTTGCTCATAAGTTATTGTCTATGTCATCAATGTGCTTAAAATTAATGGTGTTTATATACAAACTTTTATCATTTATTGATACAATTTAATTTCAAAAGTTTCCAGAAACACTTTACTTGCAAGTTACTTGTCAAGAGTCATAGGGTCTTTTTATTGCAGACAGGGTAAAGTGATGGAGGGTATCGAGTACCTCAAGAAGTTTGTGCAAATAGCAGAGAAGAGTGGTCAAGAAGCTGACTTCAGCAAAGCCTGTCATAATCTGGGAAATATCTTCAACTCACTGGTTAGTATTTTATAGAGCAGTGGATTGAATGGATAAATCAGATTTTATCAAATTCACTGGCTTACTGACTCTTAGCTTGGAGAATTTTTGTCAGGGCAAGAAGAAAAGGTTCAGTTTATTACTATAATGCATAGGCTAATAGACTTGGTGGGTGGAGTGAAGGATTACTGAATGAGAATGTGGATTCATTTAGGTGTGAGTGTTTTGACAACCATGTTCTTCCCCGACATAATTTTTAAGTCAATATTCACATTTTTGTCTTGTCCTACAAAACTACTTGACCAATTGCAACAAATGTGTGTGGAGAAATAAATGTTATAATTGGGTAATTCTGACACCCCACCCCATGAGTCCGAGAGGTGCGCCCCAAGCAGGCAAAATTAAGCCAATTCTAAAAAATCTTCTCTACTTCCAGAAATGCTATAACCCAATAGTCATGATATATGTAAAAGTCAATAGATGGTTTATCTAATTTGTGATTGTCATTAATGTAGGGTCGTCCATTTGTCCCCGAGAAGGCAGTGATGTTTACTATAGTTACATAGAGAAATGTATGTCAACAAGACCACTTCCAACTAACTTTGATGGGCACTTTTGTTCACTAATGGAGAAACATAATTGTGAATTAGGTCATTCTGACCCAACAGAGAAATGTTTGGCAGCAAAAAAAACTGAGCCATGTTTAGTTTTT
The DNA here is from genome assembly GCA_032273805.1 of Melanodrymia brightae. Classification (NCBI taxonomy): domain Eukaryota; kingdom Metazoa; phylum Mollusca; class Gastropoda; order Neomphalida; family Peltospiridae; genus Melanodrymia; species Melanodrymia brightae. The sequence continues at coordinate 4,271 of JAUTCZ010054785.1, read as the reverse complement.
ATCTGACAATCTTTTGTATTAACATAATATATTCAATTTACAGGGACGATATGAAGAGGCTACCGAGTACTTTAGCAAGGCCTACAATATATCTAGAGCTATGGGAGAAACCAGTTTGATACATACTAACCGTGTTCAGTATGGAATTGCTATGGCTCATCGCATGCTTGCTGGATTCGGCAACCACATTTTCCTAGGACACCAGCCTTGCCTGGAGCGGCTCATTGAGTGGAAAAGTGCCAGATCGGATGAGTTTGAAAAACCCATTCCAGATCCAAGTGAGTAATGATAGGAAAGTACTCATATCCAGGATGTTTTATTGAATATTTCGTCCAAATATGCCCTAATGTACTTATCTGCTTATCCGTGTGCATTCCAACAGGTTTCCAACCATTTCAGATTTTGTTTTCCATGCATTGCATAATTCTAATTCAACACTTTATAGTAATATATTACATCAGACTTTCAGCTTTGAAAAACACAGGGGTGTGAAAAATCGCACTCCTCAAAATGCTTAGGAGATTGATTATTGGTTAGGTGAGCAATTTCAATGTAGATCAATTCTACAAAAATAACTATGTGGGTATTGTTAGTACCGGTATATAACTTTTTAAGAAAGGAATATTCATCACATATTTATTATCGTCTGCTTGGGTTACAACTGTGTCGGTATGTACTACAGTATAACCGGCTGTAAGTTTTGAACAGAAAGATAGTTCACCGATATGGAGGGAACGCCGGGGATTGTACATTGGATCGTTTACTATTATTTTTATTAACATTTGATGATTATTTTTCTTGAAATATCTCAAATTTTCGTTTTAAAAATTGTTAACAGAAGTACGGTAATAGAATACTGTTGTTATTATTATAAAAAAAATTGTTTTTATTATTTTTAACAAACATTACTAAGTGACGTAATATCAACATCGGCATGTTTTCGGCCAAACGTCATGAGCTCAATGCAATCCGTGCACAGAGCTTAGGCACAATGTAGTTCTTTCTAGCAATGTCCATGTGAACTTGTATTTCACTTCGCTGTAATTTGCTTTAACCCGATTGTCCTCGCGGTTCTCTAGTTCCGGGTACATCGTCCATTTACGTAATTTGTAACATGCGGGAAGTCATAAACGCACTTGCGCAGTGCAAACTTCCTGTGAAACATCAGACAAAAAACTAAAGGTCTGTTATATGGAAAGGTCATCTTTAAAAGTTGTAACTGCATATCCTGTGGTAAAGTACAGGAGATTTTCATGATGTTATCAGCTGGTGTTGATTTCACAATCACAGCATCAACTCTTCATTTATTTTTCTATAGATCATTTGCAAAGAAAACAAACAAAAACCAGAAATTGAATATGGATAACCCTACTGTATTTTTCGATTTGACAACATATATCAGTGGTTACACCATTGCAATTTTTCGTTTTATTTTCTCTGTAGTACATTGCCAATAAAACTAAATTTGTAACAGTATAACCACTGATATACGTCACCAAATTGGTACGTAAATTTATACTATAACCTTTTTTAATAAGAGGTGGACATTTTTATATTCCTGTTTTAGCAACACCAAGGTCAGGTCTGCTACAAATTCGTCTTGAAGACTCAAATGTAACCAGTGATGTAAAAATTGAAACATCTCCAGAGGAGGCTGCTGAAGCGGAAGAGCTAGAGAAGGAGACCATTCTGACAACAAAAACCATCTCTTCAGTTGCCAGTACAACTGACAACTCGGCAGACTGAGGTGTTGAACTAAACTCTGTACAAAACCAATTGAACTGAAACAGATTTAATAATGACCATGTACACAAAAAAAAAGGAAAAAGAAGACTGTTGCATGAGTCATAAGTTAAATCGTGTGTTACCCTAACCTTTTTTGAGATGTGAGGTCATCTATTTTTTACATCATTTTTACAGTCTACAAACTGTATGCATGGAGCGAAGGATGCTTTCAAACATAATATATTATTAAACATGTAATTTATAATGGATTTAATCATATTGGGGAAAGAATGGGGTGGGGCTGAAATGGGGCATATCATAAAAATGATTAAAAGAAATGAATGAACCCATAACCGTGTTCATTTTGGTGAACAAAACCAGGTGGTTTAGATGTCGTGAGTTAATTCTATGGAGAATACTGAGGGAAACATTTTACTTGCATCCGTTTGTGTATGCTACAGACAAAGGTCTCAGGCTGTCATGAATTTTGCAATGTTCAGTGGTCACACCAAGTGAATTGCGATCCTTGATAATAATTTATTTATAACGTTTTGTACATTTATGTTTGATAGTAGAGATTTATCAGTTGAATGTTTTTATGGGATCTTCAACATTTACCTTTATTTAAAACTGTACCACTAGTAAATGTGAGATTTTATGATAAGTTCAGAATAAATCGTAATAAAATCTTTAGAGGAATGTATATTAAAGTCCGGTACGATGTGTAAACAAGATCACTGGTGATTAAACAAGTGCTGCCTGAGACATTGTGTCAGATTAGACATGGTTTTATAGTGTTAGTAAACAATTTGTGACTAAAATCAATCTGATCTATACTGATTATAAATATTGGACTATGTGTCCTGTATAATTGCAAGATGGACTTTGTTTCCTGATGCTCATTCATGTCCTTCGATTGTCAATGTAAATTATGAAGCAACGTGCAAATTGTTTGTATGTGATTTAATCTATTATTCTGATTGAAACCTATCCTTTGAAAACTGCACCGACTTCAAACATAGAACGGCATGGTTATGACTATCTGTGACAACAAGACTGACACATTTCATAGAAAAGGACATGAATTAGCATCTGGACAAGGATCAGTCTAACATATAAATTGTGGAATAACAAATTGAGGATGTGTCACACAGTGTATGCATATTTTGATTCAGTTCAGTGTGCCGAGTATCATTAAAAACATTCACCATATTTACATATTTCATTATTGTAAATATGATAAGTTCATGCACTACATTATAATTGTATGTAAACCTGTACATGTATATGTTTATATAGCAGTGTGAGAATCTTACATTGTTTAACCAATACAAAGCCACTGTGATAACTTAATTTAAACAATATTCTGAATTGCTCTTTTCTATTCATGTTCACGTTTTCTTTTGTTTAAAAAAAATGTAAATATATTGTGACCAACTAACAAAAGAAGTCTTGTTTTAATTCAAGATTAAGAAATGATGACCAATAATTTTGGGCAAAAACCTCCTTTTCACCTGAATTGATTTGTTATAGAAAGACAATATCATCTCATGAACCTTTGAGTAATTTGTGTGAAGAATTTCTTTTTATATTTTATTTTTCAATCCAAATGTATATACATGTACATGTACATGTATTATCAATGCTTTAAAGTTTGAACCCCAACATCCCTGACCTGCTTACCCTACGTCACTAACAAGCACAAGTGTTCATTTAAAAGACTATCACCCGATTCATATCCATGAGGAGAAGCTTCAATGGAAATTACCTACCCCTAAAGTGTACAAAGGTTTGCAGTTTAAAGACTAAAAATGTTTGAATATCATCACTAAAAACAAAAAAATTAATTATGTGTCATAAACAAAATAAAACGCCTTATTTTTTAAATTTACTTGAAAGCATGTAATTAAACATTAATACAAACACCTTGTAACCGATTAGTATATTAACAGTACGCTGCATTCATTTTGTATTAGAACAGTGCTGAGTGTATAGAAAACATGAACATCTGCAAACAAAATAAAATATAATATATTGTGTGCATTTTATACAGATATTTGAAAAAGTGAGGAAACAATGGATTTTTTTGGACCAAAAATACATTAATGACATCAAATATTAATTTTTAAAAGGAGGCCTGCATCTTTTTCAATTGATGAAAGTTATCAATCAGTGTTTAATATAATGGTCACCATATTGTACATACATACTGTACTACACATATATTAAACACATGATTCACAATTTATATTTTAGTCAACTTAATATAATATTTAACTATCTGTATATCATAAGTGATATAAATATCAATTAAATAAAACTTCTTGTTCTTTGCGTTCCCAAAACAAAAGTTCAATTTCTTTTCAAATGGATAAAAAGTTCAAATTAACTTCATGTGGCCATACATTGTAAGTAACAAGATGTCTTAGTCTATGTATTCCACTTGACTTTGGTTAATGGGGAGTGGGGCGTAGCTCAGAGGTAGAATGTCCGCCTGTGGCGGGATGGGTCGAGAGATCGATCCTCCACAGCGAAAACATTTTTAT
>JAUTCZ010054774.1:0-10542 GCA_032273805.1 Melanodrymia brightae | reverse complement strand
AGCACTCACTCTGGGTTGGAGTCGGAAAGTGAGATCCACCTGCGGGATTCGAACACCGTTCCTACCAGCCTGTAGTCAGTAGCGTTAACCACTGCACCACGGAGGCCGGTCCAGTAGCCAGGTTTGTGAGGTAGGTGTCGTTTAGGCTTATGGAGCCAGCAATGTTAATTACTGGCCATGCCTAGGCACCTAACCATGCCTAGGAGACTGTTTGGTTGAGGCACCACTGTATATAGAAAACAAAGCAACCATGACCAGTCCCTAAAAGTTAATGTTTGTTTGTGTAATTACAAAACTGGAGCACATTGATTAATAATCATTGGCTATTGGATGTCTAAAATGTGATTATTTCAACATGTTTTTAGAAGATAAAAGATACAAGTTTGTTTGGAACACATTGATTATTAATCAGCAGTTATTGGATGTCAAATGCGTAGTTATATCGACACTTGGTCACAGAGGAAACCTGCTGCTGACACATAGGCTACTATTCTTTGAATAACAGCAAGGTATCTTTTATGTGCACTTTCCTACAGACAGGACAGCACACACTACAGCTTTAATGGACCAGTCGTGGATCACTGGTTGGCACAGGCAAAAACCCAATGGTTCAACTTAGGATCGATCTGTCGACCTATCGAAACCCCAAGTGGGTGCTCTTATGCTGTTCTTAGAAGAAACCTGCTGCCACATAGGGTACTCACACTTACTGGCAGCAAGGGATCTTTGTGTGCACATTTCTACAGGAATGATAGCAAACACAGCTTTTGATTTACCAGTCATGAATCAGTGGTTCAAATGGAAAATTACCCTTGAAATGGATCCACTGGGGATCGATCCTTTGACAGTGTGCACATCAGGTGGGCACTTATACTGAGCTAAATAGTGTGCCCCCGAAAAGTTAAATGAATATTTAAGCAAAATTTACTAAATTTAACACTATAGCCTTTATAAACTCAAATGCTTCTACTATTAACAGATACATGACATTGTATCTATGAAAGTCAAATCAATTTCAAACATTCCAAAGCCAATGTGCAATTCAAATTTATTACAAAATGACACAAATATACAGAGAATGATCATGATAATATCAAAATAAAATGTTGCTACAACTATCTTACCTGCAAATGGCAGATAAATCTGACGAGTTCCAGAATGAAATGATATGAACACATCAAACTGTTTTCTTTTAGTAATTGTAGTAAACACTTTTGTTTCAGGCTCTAAGCAATAAAATAAGATCAAACATATATTAAATATTATTATACAATGTATACCATAACAGAAGTACTTAAATAATAAAATTAGATTACACAGTGCCTTAAGGAAATGGTCTTAATTCTAAAAAAAACTAGAAGAGTTTCATATTAAAATATCTAGAGGCACTACATGGTTATGAACACTTTGAATTTACTGAATGTTAAATTAACTTTGTTAGGGTCTACTTTAAAAGACATCAAAATTTATCAGTTCAAACCCGATTTCAAAATATTGATCTTCAAATTTGATATTAATTTTGAATGTAATGGATGGGGTAATAAACGATGGATGGATTGTTGTCAAATCTTTACATCACTTTTGATGAAAAGTTTTTAAAAAGTTAAATTTTAACAACTCAGTTTATATAGTCTATTTGTATTTCATCCATTTCAGAAAATGAATTGACCGTTGAGCATTTCTCGTGCACCACATAAATTGGAATTTTATAAAAGTTAAATTTCAACAACTCAGTTTGTATAGTCTATTTGTATTTCATCCATTTTTGAAAATAATTGACTGTGTATATATGGATGAGCATTTCTGGTGGACTACATAAATTGGAACATATTTACCCACCTGAAAATGATGATGGTCCTCTGTACTCTTCATCATTTGGATCTGAAGAGCTCCCTTTCTTCCCAAACTCCCATTCAAAGTTCCTGTTGATATCAACTCCATTACTCGTCCCTCTCCAACAGTAATTTTGTGATTTTTCAACATGAAATCTCCCATCAGGATTTGCCATTACTATGATGTACATGTCAAAATAACTTAAAATATAATGTGAAAATTGGTACTGAAAGCTTTCTGTAGAAGCATAGACTCCCTGAGTTATATTTTTTAACAAGAACATTAAACTCTCTATGGGGAAGAATTCACGTGCATGTTCCCCATATGAAAACAACACCTGTACTTTTTCTATTTTTACTCCGTCTTTTATGAAATAATTTTTGCTTGAGGAAAAATTTGTGAGATGAAGAAAGTACTGTGGTCTATTCTGCAAAGACTTGTACGTCCAATCTATCTTAATAAAATTAGGATACAATGAAACCATATTCCTTAAATGTGTGTTGAGAGTTGATAAATTGTGATATATTTTGTAGTCAGGAATGTAAGGTTCTTTCTGAGGTTTGACATCAATTCCATTTCCAGTGTACAGCCACAAAATAAATATAAGAATGTGGAAACTTGACCTAGCAGATAAACAATCCAAACAACTGCCAAGACTGCGGAGACAATGCCACTGTATCATCATTACGTGACAGGCACTAGATACAGAAGCTGATATCATGTAAATTGTGACAATTCTTCCACATCCATTTAAATCTGAAATAAAGAGTAAATGGAAAGTTAATAATAAAATTGCAGTTTTTGGTGTGTCTATCTCCGAGTTTACCCTTGAATATGAATTCAATAGTTTCTGACATGTCTCAAGATGCAACTCATTCTTTAAGTGAGGAGGGCAATGAAAAAATGGATGCTGAACTTCACTCCCATCTTTTTATTATAAACATAACAGCAAGGGGTCTTTTATGTACACTTTCCCACATACAGGATACCACACCACAGCCTTTGATGGACCAGTCGTAGATCACTGGTTAGAACAGGAAATAACCCAACACTGAAGAGGATCGATCCGTTGACCTATCGAACCTCAGGTGGACACACTTGCACTGAGCTAGATGCCCTGCTCCACAGTGGATGAAATCAGGCCACTAAGACTGCAGTTATTTGTAATTGAAAATCACAATTTTTTTAAAAACATTATTTTTAGTGTGTGTAACAAATACATGTAGTATACTACACTTGTTTCCATTATATTTTACCAATTATTTTTCAACTCATTGTATAAAAAGGTACCGTACCGGTATCTAACACCCTTTTGTTCGTTAATTATATTAATATTTTAAAAGAACTTATTGCAAGATAAATTATATCGAATGTTCACTCATATATTATTCTCTATTTATTTAACAATATTCAATATAAAATGGGATAAATCTGACTCCAAAAAACATGTGAATTTTCAAAAACTCGTCGAAATTATGTGTATAGCGGAATTAGAGCAGACTTGTATATGAAACTCAATTGTGCTACTAAAGCGTTGAAAAAAATAATATAAAAATATTAATTATTTTTAAGCGTGTTTTTTCAAGTCACATACATTTAAAAAATTGGTTACCTATGCCACTACATCTTAATTTTGTAACTTTTGGGTAAAATTTTGTTAAATTCTAAAACTCTCCGTGTAAGTACTTAAAAATTCATTCCGGTTTTTAGACCCACTCAAGGAAATTAGTTTTTGGTGAAAAATCCTTAGCCCTGTACAACTAAGCAAACCTTTTCAACTAAGAGGCTTCTATCATTCTATGAACTATAATAATAGCACGTGTTTTTGGCACCTAGATAACATTCCATTGATTTACCAACAAGAGTTGGAAAAGTAGATAACAACACAAAATAGAACATCTGTTTCATACTTTGATCTTTGCATAGAATTTCAAAACGACAAATCACAAATCACATTACGTCTCGGATGACTTCAACGTTTGAATTGTCAATTTCTTCTTTATGTGGAGCAACATCCCATCTTCTTCAGCATAACATTGAGACAGGTTTTCGGTACAAAAATTTTGTAAAATATAATTATACCATTAATGGAACATAGGCCTGTTTATTGTGTAATATATCGTAACATATTAAAAACATTATAGCAGAAAAAAACAGATTTTGATGTCACCATAAATAATAAAATTTTCAGACATCTACCACTTGGAGGGTAAGGTTTTTGAACCAAACGGGAAGAATTTGTTTTTATGCCTAAAATTTGGAACTCGTGGGTGAATGGTTATATAAAGTGAAATTAAATAATTATATTACTTAATACGCGTTGCATATGACTGCGTTTACAACAATGTTGAAATTTACAACTTTTTAAACCAAATAACGAAGAGTTGGTGCTTTTTCCTTTCATTTTCATTACTTAATCGAAGTATGTGACCATGGTTGTATATTTCGATATATCCTTAATTCCGTATACACAGGCTTAGTATGTTCAGATGTTGTTGACCTGCTCTCTTCCTACCTTCTATGTCACACTGTCAGTCCACTTCACATAACAGTTTGTTAACATGTGAATGTGATATAAAGTTGAACAAATTATAGTCTATTAAATTATTTATTTGCGTCTCGATGGGTCAAAGGATTGATCCTCCTTTGGGGTGGGCAGTTGCATTATTTCCTGTTCCAACCAGTGATCCACGACTGGTCTGATGTGTGCTATCCTGTTTGTGGCAAGTGCACGTAAAAGATCCCTAAGGCTTGCTGTTATTCGAAGAAGAGTAGCCTATGTGGCGGCAGCAGGTTTCCTCTGTGACCAAGTGTTGATTATAACCATGACATCCAATAACCTCTGATTAATAATCAATGTCATCCAATGGTGTCGTTAATCAAACAAATTTTTATCTTTATCGAGGCGAAGTTGCTCGTTGCCACAGAGAATGTGACCGTTGTTGTTCTTATCAACCAATAATGGAAACACTCCAAGCACATGCTATGCCTGACCCATTTGTTGGACACAATCTACTAGAGTTGCATGCAAGACACATTCCAGATTTGACCAACATACATGTAGCTCTACTCGAGTCAACAGAATTGATGTTTCATGCATTTGATGCGACAGTATGTGATGATATTCATCTTTACAAATTTATATGTAATACAAACATGATAGCATACAAATTTTAAATATCGTTAAAGTTTACAAAACATTACATTTTACTATTGTTAATTAGAAAATCAATATATTTTTCAGTCAACAATTTGATAAAAATTTAAATATATGTGTGAATATTCCCAATTTAGGTGTTAATAGTGATGTCCACTGCAGTGAAGTGATCAAGAAAATGGCTACTAAGCATGTTCCTAAGCTCTGTGATCCAGTGTCAAGTACATTTCAATTTGGACCATGGTCACTGTCATCGACAAAGAGTCACATTCTTGAATCAGATGGACCAGAAAGAAAAAAGTAAGTACATGTACATATACATTTAAGGAGTGGAGCATAGCTCAGAATGTCTGCCTGCGGCTCGATGGGTCGAAGGATCGATCCTCCTCAGAGGACCTGTTGGGTTATTTCCCGTGATCTACGACTGGTCTATCAAAGACTGGTGTGTGCTATCCTGTCTGTAGGAAAGTGCCCCTAAAAGATCTCTTGCTGTTATTTGCTGAAGTGTAGCCTATGTGGCAGCAGCGGGTTTCATCTGTGACAAAGTGTCGATATAGCCGGGCCTTTGACATCCAGTAACTACTGATAAATAATCAATGTGTTCCAGTGGTGTTGTTAAAGAAATATACTTTATAAGTAGGAGTAGCATAATTATGTGGTTCCCACACACACACATTTAAGGTTTTTTTTAAAATACATCTCAACCCTGAACAGATTTGTTTCTTGTTCATGAATAGACTTACTATTATCAAATAATGGAATACAGATTGTAATTATGGCTAGAATAAAGAAACTTATGTTAACTGATCACATAATGCTTATTTTTCAGGTTTGAAAATCAGTTGAAACTTCCACAAACACCTGAAATGGTTTTTGCCAACAATGTGCTGCGTCTGGAACACAGTGATGGCTTTGGAATGGAATTCTCTGCCCTTGATGCCCTTAAGTTAGTGGATGCTCACAACGACCCTCACCAGGTGGCAGCATCTCGTGCTTGGCAAGCGGCCAGGTATGTTTGGCCTACATGTATGATTACAATAAAAAATACAAATTATGTCATCACCACATGTATGCATATATGTCTTTTATGCCAAATTAGTTTATCATATTTATTGGTATGTACTGTCCTGTCTATTGGAAAGCGTGCATATAAAAGTGGTGTGAAAATCGCTTCACTACATCCTAATATGGTTATGTTCTTCGCACCAAAATTATTAATGATCCTCATTTAAACAAATGCCTCAAGTTTACCTTTTATCTTTCTTTCATCTACAAACTTTCTTCAGAAATGTTTATATTTGGCAGGCTGCAAAATGACTATGTTTGCATCGCAAAAAGCGATGCAAAATCTTGCGATTGCGATGAAATATGTTTACTCATTTTATAAAAGTGCTAATCAAATTCCAGTAGTTGCTTTTACATTCTCCATCCAGTAGGAAAAACTGCTAATCACAATAAAATTATTTTGAAAACAAATTGCACAGTGTTTGGGAAATCAGAGTAAGGAACTTATTGACACACAATAATATACATTATGTTACCAAACTCAAGGTTTTATTTTACTCAGACTTAATAAATTGGATCCAAGTTAGATGACTGTGCTTATCACTGTCAGTCACATAGTTCTTTATATTCATAATTTTATCTTTGTACTGTATTTTTCAGATCTGAGTGTGAACATATTAAGAATGTAGTGAACCAGTTTGACTGGACATATTCTACAGACTATAAGGGTTCACTTTTTGGCAAAGGAATGATGCACATGGAGGTATATTACCCTACTTATATTAATATCAGACACTTCAGTTTGTTTATATATGTATGCAACTGCATTTAAAAGTGAAATTGTAACACAGGAACTTTAAATATGGTGAAAACTATCTACCTTTATATGAATTTGGTTATTTTTATTGGGGCATGTTTAGCTTTACAAATGATGAGGTTTACAGAGTCCAAAAATGGGGCAACAATAACAAAAAGAGCAAACTAATATTTTTTAAATGGAATTAAAATGTGGATAAATCTAGACACTGTTTAAAACCATAATAGATCTACCCCAGTTTTTTTTACGAAAAACAAAGTTAATTGAGTCTCTGTACTGTAGAATATAGTATCCAAAATGTATCCTGTAACAAACTATTGCTATAGCAAACTAATTTTGTGGTCTCTTGAGGTGCATTATAACCAAAATACACTGTTAATTGTGAATAAATATGAAATATGACATAATTTTTTTCACAGATAACTTGTTTTCTTAGGCAAAACCAACATCGGAAAGAGTGGACACTGAGAAGTTGAAAAGAAGAGAAAAGATTGTGTTTTATGATGATAATTTACTTTTTGAAGATGAATTGTCAGACAATGGTTGCTCCATTCTCAGGGTTAAAGTTGTGAGTAGTGTACTTGTCAATTCATTTACACAGTTTTACTAATCTGTGGTACTTAGCACTAAACTATTACAACACAAGTATGAGAATTAATTTTCATGGTATTGCATTATATACCATATTATTAGTGACAGATTGACATTAAAGGCAAGCTATTTGTATGTTGTCCCATTGCAATTATTTTTGTTAACAAAGTATTTTTATCGGAACACATATAGCCAAGTGCTAAATATCAAGTGCTTTAGGGACCTTGCATAAATGGCAATGTGTTTCACAATCCGAACAATGTTTGCAAGAGTGTGGGGAGGAGGGAAAGAAAAGTTCAGAGTGCTTTTCATGTAAAAATATCGATCTACAGTTAATCGATGTTTTATATTACATGTAGTATTAAAAGGGGAGAGAGGGGAATCAAACGCAATCCTAATTTTGTTTGGATTGTGAAACATATTGACATTGATGCACGATCCCTTATATACACAGAAATTGTTCTATTGATATTGTTTTGTTTTACAGAGAGTAATGCCAACAAGTTTCTTTATCTTGTTGAGGTTCTACATGCGGATTGACAATGTTATCGTACGACTAAATGACACTCGGATATACCATGAGGTAAACAAGATTTGTCACAAGCATCTATGTAGCTTTGGAGCGAGACATAGCACAGCGCAATACCGTCCGCCTGAGGTTAGATTGGTCGAAGGATCGATGCTCCTCAGGGAACCAGTGAGTTGGGTTATTTCCTGTTCCAACCAGTGATCCAAGGTGGGTCTATCAAATGTCATGGTGTGTGCTATCTATGTCTGGGAAAGTGCACATAAAAGATCCCTTGCTATTATTCAAAGAAGTGTAGCCTGTGTGGTGGAAGCGGGTTTCCTCTGTGACCAAGTGTCGCTATAACTGCGTTTGACATCCAATAACTGCTGATTAATAATCAATGTGTTCCAGTGGGCATACATGTAAGAGTGCTGGGCATATATGTAAAGTACCTGTTTTAGGACACCTCGTTGGAATGGAGGGAGGGGGTGAGGAGGATAAGGCGAATCAACAGTTCTAATGGGTTTACTGTTGTGATCTTTCAACCTCAGATGTTTCAACCACTGAGCTAGATCCTGCTGAATTTTTCAGCTCTATTTGTTCTATTTTCAGGCTGAAAACAATTACATTCTACGTGAGTTCACAAGTAGAGACGAGAAAATAGAAAATTTAAAGGTACAGTCAAATAATTAAGTTATGGGAAACAAGAACTTACAAGATATAGTTGAGAATTGCTGTTATAAAAAACATCTTTATCTTTTGACTTCTGGGTTATGAAAATGTGTCGGAGATTATATTTCTATTTCTAAACAAATTTAAATTAACTGAAAATATCCATACACGCAATGCAAATGCGGTGCTTGTGAAATGTGTATCACTATCTACTTTGTTAGTGTACATAGCCAAATAATATATTCTTTATTGGATTATCATTTTTGAAATTCTACATTTTAAAAAGTTGTTATATAATGCAGTGTTTGTTGGCATCGGATACCAAGTTGAAGATAATGCTGTTTCAAAAATACATTTTTAGTTGTATATTTTAATTGTTAAGTAATTTACTTGGAGATGTAAAATAAACATTAAAAAGCCAGAATGTTCATATGCATATTTCATTAGCTGGGATGAAATAGTGAGAATTCTACTTTTAGGTGCCACTTCATGTTTTAACAGAACCAAACGAAATTTCTGACTACCTTACAGTTAGAAAAGAAACCTTTGAGAAACTACAATTTCCTGCAACAACCTCTTCATGTCCACCCATGGATCAGTTGTCATGACATCACAGATTTCATTTGGTCAATATTAACCACAAAATGTTGTTTTTTCAAACATACAGAAATATTGTCATATTTGTTGAATAGGCCTACACGTATAATTTTGAGCCTCTTGAATATGGCAGAATATATGAAATGACATATGCCAAATTAAATGTTCTGTGTCATTTGCCAACCAATGGATGTCATTTTTCCGAAAATGTTTAGCTCTAAGATGACCACCATTGTCTGAGATTGGCAGATGTTTTCAACTTCTCAAGAACAGTTGAACTGAGTATTATGAAAATAATCTTCTATTTGTGGGAACGTACTTGTATGAGACTATATTCTGCTAATCAAAAAGAGTAATTTATACATTAAAATCATTTTCATTCGAATGTTATGCATTTTTTAAACGTTCTTCTGTGTTTCTATAATCGTGTCTAACGCTCAAACACAAAAATAATAATTCACATATTCCAGATTGAGGTTATAAGTGATAAGTGTTTATAAAGGATCTTGCATTTAATCATAAAATGTCGATCTATTTATATTTCACAATCTGACCAAACCAAATCCTAACTTTGTTCTGATTGTAAAACACCTTGACATTTATTCACGATCCCTAATAAAGTTCTGTTCCATGTCATGTGTTGTAACTATCAGGTGTTAGACAACTGCTGATTAACGTTGTACTGGGATGCCAGTAAAACAAACTTTCTTGTCCAATGTTTGGGAATATCTTCTCTAAAACCTATCAAGTTTACTTTTTATAGAATAACAATGTGCCTAGTGGATTATTTACCACATTGGCTGTTGATATGCAATACTACATAGGCCTAATACATGTATAAATATATAAACATTGTTTTTGTGTGCAAATACATGTATATATTTCATGTTTATATTTTGGAAGAATAAAGCTCTCTGTTAGCTGCATACGGGTACCTATCCTATGGAAGTTTCCTTGTTTTGTTTGTGTCACTTACAACATTCTGTTTCATCATTCTTATTGCAATTAGTTCTTATATCTTGTGTAATAGTTATTAGACATTATTTTTCAAAGTTTGGTATGGATACAACTGGGAATATGTGAAAAAACAACAAATTTGATGTTTTAATAAAAGAAACAAACTTGTGGTGTAAAATGGCAAAGTTGTGGGGACTCAATCTTTACAGGTTTTTGTCTCAATTGGAGCACGATTAACTTAAAAGTTTGTTTAATGACACCATTTTGAGCACATCGATTAGTAATCACAGGCTATTGGATGTCACGCATACACGTAGGCAACTCTTACTGAATAGCAGCTAAGAATCTTCAGTGTTTTTTCCCTATCCTGTACAGAACTGGCGACGTCAGAGGTTGTGCCCATGA
>JAUTCZ010054763.1:0-10544 GCA_032273805.1 Melanodrymia brightae | reverse complement strand
ACCAGAAACCCCTCTAAACCGAACATTTTACTTGGTCCCAAGTGTGTCCGGTTTAGAGGGGTTTCACTGTACTATGCTTTCATGTACATGTTCCGACGGTCGTTCGTGAAATTTAAATGTCGCGATATGAATCTGGTTTACAGTATGTATACACGATACAGTGAACATGAATGTTGGCTATCATTCAAATGTCAGCTGCAATGTTGTATAAGGTCATTTAAAGGTATGAGACAGAGAAATAGGCCATTGTCGCCACCGCCTTAGCAGGAGTGTACCAGTATGGCAGGAATAATAAACTACTTACGCGTTAGATGAGCTGCTATAGCACGAAGTCAGTTTGTTGATACCGTAAACCAACAGAACACCTCTCACGTCTGCAGCCGTCAGGGAATACACATCGACCCAAACCTGTTTACAGTGTGGATTGAATGAGTCTTATAACACCAGAATCGACTCACTGACTCAATGCAATTTCATAAACTGTGACGTAAACAGTGCCCTGTATGGTTAACGGTAATAAAGAGTTTGATATTATATATATCAGTCAACTCTATTCATACAAGCGGATGTGGTATCTTCACAGTACAGTATTAATGTAATACATGTATAGAGTTTCAGTTATAAAGATTAGCAAACGCCGTACACCCTGTCAGTAGATACGTTTCAACCAGTGGTCCATGACCAGTGCAGTAAAAGCATGTCTATTATGTCATAATAATTGGGGAAAAGCATACAAAGGGTCCGTTTCCGCTAAAAGAAAACAAGTCAATGTTGACACTAGTCATTGTGTCGAAATGTTTTTTTATCTTTCAAACTTCAATTTAGTAAACTTTATTTCCCATTTAACTCTTAGTTTTTCATCTGAATTGTTTTTATCTTGCTTTTAATTGCTGTAACACTTGGTCTTCTCCTGATGATGTCAAAGCAATTATATTGACGAAACATTGAGAACATTCAGTGGTTAAGACAGAACCTTGTTTTTATGCAAAACTTCAATTTAAAAAGTGATAACGTTTGTTGTGTTGTATTTTCCTTCTCAGTCATAATTGTAACACTCTATTTTTTTTATTATTATTTTTTTTTTTTTAACACTCTATCGGCTAATCGTGTCACGTGTTGATCGTATAGTGGCTGTCGTGTTGGTATACTCGGTTATACGAGCATGCGTTGTGAAACACTCATATAATCATTAATTTTCAAGAGATGCTTCAACTTATAATATTTTATTCTATACGTCGTGTCTGAACATTTGTAGCATGTTTTCCGTACAACATGACTTTAGTTTTGTTTAACGTAGAGAAGAAAAATACGTCTTATTTTTGTGTGCAAATTATATAACGTTAGGTTAACAAATAAAAAATATTGTAATGCAAATACATACAAAACATCTTCAGAAAAATTCGCCATTTTCTTTGCAGCCGATGGATTTTTCTGAAGATGTTTTGTATGTATTTGCATTACAATATTTTTATTTGTTATCCTCCTAAAGTTATATAATTTGGACACAAAAATTGGACTTTTTTATTTTAAAACATGTTTACCTATTTTCTCTACGTTAAACGAAACTATAAAGTTATCTACGAAAAACATACTAAACGTGTTCAGACACGAAGTATAGACCATTGATCGCAGAATATTAGTAGTTGGAATACCCATAAGGTAGGTATGGTAACATCTAAAGACGTATATGTATTACCTATATGAAACTGCTACTTAGATAATCAATTAATGACCAATAAACAGACATCACGGACTCTATAAACTATAGTATTGGATGTGCACTCTATTCTGATCAATTACACGAACTTGCACGCAATACAACGGTAACTTTATAGAAAAATATCCGGATATAATAAACATAAAATATTACTATTCTGATAAATAACGGTATAATGGGAAGTGGCAATGTTGGTACCTGCTAAAAGAAATCCAGTTGATTGATTGAAAATATGTTTTATTGTGTAAAATAACAACTGGATTGAGCACAAGTCTTCTAACTTACTAGGCTCTCTCCTGTATACGTACAAAATAAAATGAATGGCGACAATTATATTTTGATATATACATAATACATAATTATATACAAATTTGTTTCAATAATAATATAACGGTTAAATTAAGGAAAGAAGCATATTATATACAACAGAATGTCAGACAGAGACTAGTGATACAAGAAAAAAAAAGAAGAGAGAGAAAAAAATAATGGTTCATGTGCAGTCAAACAATCGGACACTTGGTTGACCGTTGTTGTACATGATAATTTTAAGTATGTGTTATTATTTTTATTATTTAATCAAAGCAATTTGTTTGTCTAATAATTTTTTAACACAAATATATAGGAGCATGTACCTACATCTATAGCACAGTGGTTAACGCACGAGGCTTAAGACTGGTGGGTACTGGGTTCACTTACACCTACCAGTGTCCACAGCTGGTTTAGCAAAGGCCATGGTATGTACTGTCCTGTCCAGTAGGAGCTCTTTATACATACACGGCTTACACATGTAATCACTAATTAATACAGTATCACATTACTGTATATAGGAACCGCACTGTAGAAAATTGATGCATGTGGGGATGATAAACTGATTATTAAATTAATTTGCTTTACATAAAAGTTATTAAAATAAATAGCACAGGTAAAAAAATAATCTCTCCTTCAACAACCATTTGCTACAATAAAATGTTAAACATACATGTACAGTCAAACCTGCTTGAGCGGTCACCTGTATTAAGCAGCCACCTGTCTTAAAGAGTCACTATAATATTATCCCAAATCATCAATTTTAGTGCATTATAACCTGTATTAAGCAGCCACCTGTCTTAAGAGGCAACTTTTTGTTACTCCCTTATGTGGCCGCTTAAGACAGGTTTACTGTATTATAATTACTGGTTACTCTTGTTTACCGATTTCCTGCCTATTGTGTTTCAGATAGCTCGTGCCTTAGGATTAACCACAGTAGATTATGATGTGTTGTCTCTCTCGGATGTCGACAACAGGATGAAACAGGTTTGTTCTCTGTTTACGATTGTCTCTTATATGTTTATGATTTTTCAGGGTATGAAAACAAACTTAAAATAAACATGCACAAACTGAGAATATTCCCACAAATATTATCTCCCTTTGATATTGCTATTTGTATATTTAAATTCCTTCTCCCAGTAGTTTTAATTGTGTTACTAATTGGAGTAATGGAAAAAGAAATTATTAAATAAAATTAAAATTTAGAATATGCACCTCTTTCCTATCTTCTTATATTTCAACTCTAGCTTCTTCCTTTATATTAATTTTTTTTTTTTTAATTATGTCCCAGTCTGTTATAAAATACATACATGTGCTGTCAGGTGATAAATCAAGACTCCCCAACCCTGACATCATCTATGTTTCTGGGGACAATAAATAAATTTGAACTGAGAAAAAAAACATAGGTTATAGTTTGCTTTTGTTGTCAACAAAGTATTAGACATAATACTAATTATTACTTGTTTATGTTGATAATTTCTTTCACACATCTTAAATACAAACAATGTCACTGTCTTATCCACTAAAAGTAAAGTTCTCAACGTTCCGTCAATATAATTTACACATCATCAGGAGAAAATAAAACCAAGTGTTGAAGCATATAAAAGCAAGATAAAAACAGTTCAGGTGAAAAACTAATAGTTAAATGGTCAATCACATCACAGGATAAGCTGACTGGGAGAAGTAACAAAACACAAGTTATTTACTGATTTTATCTTTCACAAATCTTGAAACTTATATATATTTTATATTTGTAATGACAGATACGTGAAGGTTACAATTACGAAGGTGAAGTGTTGTACTTCCTCGATTCTTCTGGTTCTGTGATGGGTCTTCTCAAGAAGAAAACCATTTGGTAAGATTGAACTTACAGGGAATCACTCACTATTTTGCCGCGATCACTTGATGACAGAGTGAAGCGAGTAAATTGATTCCCCCAGTCTAAAAGAAAACTAGAGGAAAGATAGTCATCATTAATTTTTGTTTTTCAATTTTAGCCATAAAATGTTTTGAGTGGGTTTGTGGACGATATTAAAATTAGGGTAGGTAGGGTTACCTCAAAGTTCAAACCTATGAATTAAGGTTCAAACACCTGTGTGTTTTGTTTATATTTTATTCATCTTTATACTCCCCATGCCAAACTTTTGTAGATGCCATTTCAATGCTATTTGACTATCATACATTATTTTCTAGGTACATCTTGTGTCGGGCAATACGTGAGAAAGTTCGTGGAGCCTGTATATCTGCCGTGAAGTCTCCAAATAACTATTCTTTATCCAAATCTATGAACATGGTGAGCTTCTATCATTCAGTATTATTCCGTATTATTCCAGTCTTTGTTGTCAAGTTGAATTGTAGCAGCGGGGCGTAGCTCGGTATAAAGTCTGCCTAAGACTTGATGGGTCGAAGGATCGATCCTCCTTAGGGGAACCTGTTGGGTTATTTCTTGTTTCCAATCAGTGATCCACGACTGGTCTATCAAAGGCTGTGGTGTGTGCTATCCTGTCTCTGGGAAAGAGCACATAAAAGATACCTTGCTGTTATTTGGTGAAGAGTAGCCTATGTGGTGGCAGCAGGTTTTCTCTGTGACTAAGTGTGGATATAGCTGTGCGTTTGACATCCAATAACCTCTGATTAATAATCAATGTGTTCCAGTTGTGTCGTTGAACAAACAAACTTTATCTTTATCAAGTTGAATTGTCTACATCTCTGAAGTGTCTGTTTGTAAATCTTTCAGACTGAGAAGAGAATCACGGAGATACAGGCGTGGCTTGGTCTTGATGAAGATAGTGTCCGGTCATGGAAGGTAAGACGAGCAAATCAACAGATTATTCTTCACTTCAATATGGCTGTTTTACCGTGTAACGATATGGGGACTCGTGATACGCACGCCTTTCCTTTGGATGTTTTAAAGTCGCTTACATTTTTAAAATTCAGCAACAATATTATAATTTTATGTCGATCTCTTGGAAAATAATAAAAAGAATGGTTTTGGAGGGTCTTGTACATTTTTGGGTATTACCGAAGTGTTTTACTTACCTGTCAGATGTTTGATTACTTGTTTTGAGATACTGTAAGTGAAAATTTATTTCCACACCAGAGCATCTATTTAACGCCATTACAATGTGCCATGCCTTCTAGATGACTGGTACGATATTGTGTCTTGTTCTATATTCAACATTAAAATTTTAACATTTTGGGAATTTTGTTTTAAAAGTCTTGGGATGGGGAAGCATGGTCCCTGTGGCCCCTGAATCACATTCATGCCTGTTATTCACTTCATTTGTCAGGATATTGCGTGCAGATTTCTCAAATGGTGTATCGGAAGACTTGAGAGTGCCAACCTCTGTACGGCCGACATGGACCAATTTCCTCTTTTATGGTAAGATATCCATTTACACAGTCCATCTTACACTCTTACAGATCACTGTGTTGTTAAGGGTGTTATGATAATCAAACCTCTGCGTATTAATTAACAGTCTTGAAAAAACTAGATTCTGGAAGCCATGCAGACTACCAGTAGCAGATCTAAACAAATTTAGGTGGGGAACCAAGTTAAATTCAAAGAGGCTATGACATTGCAAATGAATTAGGCTAACAGCCAATGGGCTTTGATCTAACAAATGGTTTAGACTGGCAGCCAATATGTTTTGACCTTGCACCTGAATTGGACCAACAGCCAACAGGCACGGTCCTTAAAAATGAATGGAACTGACAGCAAGTAGGTTTTGACCATACAAGGAGTGGTGCATAGCTCAGCGCAAGAACATCCACCTGAGGCTCGATGGGTCAAAGGATCTATCCTCCTCAGTGGACCAGTTGTGTTGATTTCCCATTCCATCCAGCGATCCACGACTGGTCTATCAAAGGCTGTGGTGTGCGCTATCCTGTCTGGGAAAGTGAATTGAAATGACAACCAATAGGTTTTGAGCTTACAAATGAATATGACTACATGTTTTGTATGTGTATGTTTTGTCTTCACTCAGGAAACAACATCTTGAGGAGAGTGGAATGACTGACAGAATTCTAGCTTGCTGGCTAGAACCGAGCGGATCCGACTCATAACAACGGTCCCATGGTGCACTGCAGCAACTAGTGTTACCATGGCGACCACAAACCAATGCAATCTTAACCCATACGTTACTACAGACAAGCAGATGTATGCATGATAGCTGCTATCGGCAATAAGTCTTTGATATCAATGACCACATATTATGTTTTAGAGAGGTTTTCTCACACAACAGTTTTACAATACATGTATAGAAACTATTGTTTTGTAGTCCAAGTGATATGTCAGAAAGGTTGAATTGCCATTGGTGTAGGAAGCAGAGACCTATGGGAACTATATCCCCGACACATTCTGAATCCAGGAGGGGTAAACTTTGGTCTGCCCCATACCCCTCCACCCCTAATTATCAACATCTTCAATATGCTTATGATTACATTTAACAAAGTAAAATAAGTTTTTACAAAAGTATTAACAAATTAAATTCAATTATTGTAATTACATGCGTTTTTACAAACAGATATTAACATTATTATAAATAGTTGAATTTTGGTGCTGATGTTATGACATACCATTGTTGATATTTTGTTGTATATTCAGTACTCAAGTTGTAAATTCCATGTTTGTATTAAAATGCTCAACGAAAACAAATAAGTTATCCCATCAACACAAAAACAAATAAGTTGACTATACCGTAATTATCCCATCAACGTATTTTCAGTTATGAAAATCTTACTACATCTTTACGACTAAAAATCAATCTTTGTCTATAATTTTACCCATTCACGCCATCCCTGCCTCCCACCCCCACCTCCGACCCCAACAAATAAAAAGTCCAACCCACAAATTCGTATTTTTTTTCCGATAATATTGGAATAGCACCATTCTTTAGGGATACTACGGTAAATCAGGGAATTGTTAAACATATTTTTTGACAGATGTTTTTATTTGTTTTGAACGACTCATGTGATAAGGCCTAAAAAAAATGTTTCTTGTTTCATCCTTGAAAAGAATAGGGTAGGTATGCTGAAATTTTTGGGCTTTTTCATTAAAATTTTAACAAATAAAAAAAAACATTTTTTTTCTTTTTTCGCAGATTGTTTCGGGGTTTTTTTTCTTTAAAAAGCCTCAGGGTCGTGGCATAATATTTGGGTCAGTCGAAAAACCGGACACTAACATATATTTTTTAGGCCTAATGGATTATGTTGTCTTTCAGTGAACAGATAGATGTATTTAAATCAACTTGCATAATACTATTTTACTAGTCATAGTTACAATATAGTTCAGTATTAATAAATCCCAATGTTATTATGGATACATTTATAGATATATATATATTTATATAACCAGATAAATCATACATAATATATCTCATGTATAGATGTTTTGTAATTGACATTTGACCTTTATTTGCAACCTTGACCTTTGATGCTTGCTCGCTTTAAACATTTTTTTGATGCACATATCCACAGAGGTTTAGGCACCCCAACGTACGGGCGGTCACTAGAGAATCAGCTTGGGTGTCTCGACTCTACCCAGGGTGAGTTGACATTTGCTGCTCAGAGCTTACCAGTACATGTATTTATATGTATAAGAGCACTGACGGTCCCAAGAGTTATTTGTTGGAAAAGGCATGAGGCTAAAATAATTCTATTATGAGGGTTTAAAATACTGTCGGGCTGGCCGTTTTGGATGGTAAAAGGTGTCTTGGCGATTGGACTAGCAGTTATTTTATGTCTGTTTGATCAATGGGCCGTCAATCCAAACATTATTAGCAGAGTTGATAATGTAAACACAAATTTAAAAAAAAAATTATTTGCTTAAAAAATGAGATACATTTTAATTTGGATTCTTTTTTAAAGACTCTGCTAAGATGTTGATTTGTTTTAACTCACTTGACATACCAAAAGTATTTCTACATTCCATGGTTACCATCGCTAGTAATTATTCGCGTGAATGTAATTTTCAGTAAATTACAGTACTTGACTAGGACAGAAACGAAATCGGTTAAAATGTCCTTAATGTGTCGCAGCCTCTCATTGGCTAGTACATAGTACATCTATAATAAAGTCTGACACATTACCCAGTCTTAGCAAACAATTTTTTTGCCAATTGAAAAGTTCTTCAGCCAATTTTTATAAAAATTCGCAATTGGGGAATTTGGTGAACGACAGCGCGAGCCCCGTTATGGATTTGACAAAGCAGTGTGAAATGTGAATCTCATATAAACATTCACACAAAAAGGTTGCCTGGACTTTATGTGTGGGTTTTTTTTCCGTAAGATTTTGACAAGAAACTATAGTGGATATTGGGTTCAAATATAAATCTGATTATCATTATGCATGTGGAAATATTTGTGGAATCGATTTTTAGTAAAACAATTTTTGTACGTTTTGTAATTTTCTAACATAATCAGTTCTATGCTATTATTTTATCACAATAGAACATTAAATTTTGATCTTTTATACATGTTTTATAGATTACTTATTGTAGCTTGCTTTTCTACCTCACTCAATGTATTGTATTGTTTCGATATATTATTTTGTAAGCTGGCACTGATTTTTTATATTGCACTTTATAAATATAATTATGTATAAAATTTTATATTCAATTCCCCCCGAGGAAGTTTAAATTTGTTTTAAACGAAACGTTTGGATTTTTAGACAATTTTAATATTTTTTAAGACAATTTTAATATTTTTTATATTAAATTTTTAAATATTGGCCTATACATGTATATTAAATTTTTAAATAATATCCATATATTAATTTGTTTACATAATATCCATAATTTTTACCTAACGACTGCTGATCATTCAAGATTTAGCTACATGTAAGATTGATATTACTTAGGATTTATTAGAATCCTGTTTCATGTTGTTGAAACGTCGAGACCATTTGTAACCGGAAAACATTGTGATTATGCATTTTTAAACCTGGTCCCCATTTGGGAATTTCGTATAACATAATTACATTAATATAGTATAAGATTAATATTGAATTTTTATTATAAAAGAAAATGATTACCGGGTATTTGATTTTAAATTTTTTTGATGTTTAACCCTTGTTGCCAATGGTACAAAATTCTTATATTCTTAATAAGAATTCTGATTAAATGTGTTGTAGTCGTCACGTCACATAACGTAACCTTTAGAGCCAATTTAAATTCTAACATTCTACTTTTAATGGCCTGTTTATAATACGCAGAGTTTTTACTTTTTGAACATAATACAGCCTTACATTCAATAAGGCAAGCGCTCTGGAACTATGACTGGTACAGATCGTGTACCATCATATCACATTCAGTTAATATTAGATGCAAACATCGTTCGCCCTATTGAACGTAAGGTAGATGTTTCTTACAACTTTCTAAAGCTATAACCCAGGGGCCTAGCTTCCATATACGCAGGTACGCAGCTGCGTACCACCTGAGAATACAAATTTTTTATTTATTGTTTTTTTATTTGGCATTTAATTCCATCACCGAAAAAGTTTGCATACAACCTGAAAATCCCAAGCTAGGCCCCTGTATAACTTACCTGGTATCTTACAAACACCATGTAAATGTGCATAATCATTCAAGTGTCCACTACTTTTTGTTATTAGTATGGCACATACACATTTACTAATAGTTAATCTACAATTCTATATCGCATGCTAGAAGAAATGTGTCGAAATAAAAAGTGACTTTATTTTAAAATCCCAACTATTTTCATTCACATTTTGAAATCAGTTTTAAACAAATAAACGGCCAAGAGATTGTGGATCACTATAAATGTAGGGTCTAACTTTTGTATTCTCATTAATATTGATGTATTTTGTTGATTTTTGCTATTTTTAAATATCGTACATATGCAACACAGCATATCGGATCATTTATGTTGAATATATATCATGCTCACCTAAAGTATAATACAAATTTGTATATTTTTTATGAATTTAAACTTAAATATATCACTGCACATCAATAAAAGATTATAACTATGTATGCCTTGTTTTTGTGTGCCACATGGTCTATTAAGTTTTGTGTAGTTAAGCAGAAACAGGATTCATGCAATAATGCTCCAGGCCGAGTATCTTTAGATAAAGATAAATGCTCAACGAATTCACTAGAGTAGATAGGTAATTAATTAATTATTAGATGTCAAACTCATGGCTGGTCAGAGGAAACCTGTATTTTTAGAATAACAGCAAGCGATCTTTTATATGCACTTTCCCACAGACAAGATAGAACACAATACAGCCTTCGATATGTCATGGATCGCTGGTTGGAATGGGAAATAACTCAAGCTTCGGGCGGACGCTCCTGTACTGCGTGTCAAGTATCTTTAGAATAGAATTGTTACGCCTAAATTTGTTATATCCCGACACAAACATAAAACCTGAATCATTCACAAGCAGCAAGTGGTGAACATATACAGTGAAACCTGCTCGAGCGCCCACCTGTATTAAGCAGCCACCTGTCTTAAAGGGTCACTATAATATTCTCCCAAATCATCAATTTTAGTGCATTATG
>JAUTCZ010054752.1:0-10544 GCA_032273805.1 Melanodrymia brightae | reverse complement strand
TGATAAACCAGACGTGTTTCACTGGCTGGAACGGAAAATAGCCCATAAAAATGTTTTACGCTGTGGAGGATCGATCTCTCGACACATCCCGCCACAGGCAGACATTCTACCTCTGAGCTACGTCCCGCTCCCCTATAGGCATGGTGCCCTTATTGTGAACCAAATCGTTTGAGGTATAACATGTTATGCTTGTCTGAATACCAGATATTGACATTGCATTTTGAATCCTTCCCTTCTCGAGCTGGACGTAGCGGGGTCCCTCTGTGACCAAGTGTCAATATAACCGTGCGCTTGACATCCACTTCCCGCTGATGAATAATCAATGTGTTCCAGAGGTGTCGTTAAACAAACAAACTGTGTCACCTTCCCTTCTCCCAAAGACAAAGAAAAGACATTTTGGCTGTCCAATTATTTATTAAGTCTAATATTTATAACAAGAAAGTATCACTAGCAAGGTTTAAAGTGTATCATCATCCAAGTGTGTATTATTAACCAGAAAGACATCAACAGAGCAATTACTGCCAAATTATAGAGGTATCCAGCAAGCAAGATCGATGGTGTGCATCAATCCAGATCGATTGTGTTACAATATCTCTACTCCGCTTCAAATTCCGCGATAATACATTCATTAGATGTCCCTGTCATTAATATTATTTCCGCGTTCTGTTTTTACTCGGGGGCCCGTAAGCTTCAGACATTGTCTCGATAACAACGAGCATTGCATCTATTAGCAATTTAATAACACCCACATCCTAACTTTTAAAAAAAAGAAGCTTTCGATCATACATGCTTTGCAACAACAAGAGACCGAGTAATCCTGCCTTGCGTTCAATAGGGCTAGCGTTCTGCTACCGAGACAAACAATTTGACTAGTACCGATCGTGTACTATCATTTAATGTTAGATGCAAACACCGGTTACAAAACGTTTTGTCTCGGTAGCAGAACGCTTGTCCTATTGAACGAAGTGCTGGTAGACTAATAAAAAGTAGAGCTAAGCGATTATAATTACATAACTTGTTTAAACTTCTATGATAGAAGAATCTCCAAGTGTTTGCAGTAGAGGAAAGACACTCTACCTTCTATCAAAATTCGGTACTGGTTTTATGAAGCTTATTTGACAGGTGCAATTTTAAATACCTTAGCTATCTGTAGATAGGAAAAAATGTATGTGAGTATGACCCAAATACCTATCCTTGTGTGTAATCCCTGAAGTCTGAAACACATTTAAACTGCAAAACCGCTAAGGTAGGCAAACGCGTATATCAGTATAAGACACATGAAAGGAGTTTGTTTATAAAGTCGACATGTTATTCCAGTACGAATTACAGCCGAATCAGTGATGATACCAGGTTTCAGAGGAAGTCCCACCGATGTACCCGTCATATGAATAACAATTTTGAATTTATCTGTTGTTTTCAGATCGAAATTTGTTTCTATAACAAACATTAAATAATATAATGGGTGGCCATCGGAGTATCGCTTGGCAAAACATCTATGCCAAACGCACAGTTATATCGACAGAGGAAACCCGCTGCCGCCACATAGGATACTCTTATTCGAATCACAGAAAGGGATCTTTTATGGATCTGGCCCAACAGCGTCGGTTATTAAAACAGTATTTGAATGCGTTAGGGGTTAGTTTCTGTAATTGAACAACGTTTTATTGTCGAAGGTTTGCAATTATTTGTAGCAGTTCTGAAGCTCGTATAAACATGTTGTCAAAGTTTGCGTGTTATAGTAAATCGCCCGTCTTGGTTGGCAAAGTTATCTTGTCACATTATGCTAACTAACAGATTGAACGAGCGCATTAAACACTTAGAAAGTGTGGTCTGTTAGGATTACGTGAGAAATAGCATGGTTATATCACGCATAGGATATTTGGGTCATTTGAGCTTGGAACAGAGCACACGCATGTTAACTGTTTGATTAATTGTCAATATTATAGTAAATCCCCTGCACTTAAATCGTTATTAGATTTGTGACTTGATATGGTTTTAGTTTCTGTGTGCAAGTTCTAGATATACTCAGTCCAAGACGGATGCCACACTACGTGCGAATATAATGATATTTGTGACATATTTCTGGCTAATAAAGCATTTTTATTTATCAAAGTCAACAGTTATTTACATTTTATTACTTACAATATTAATATATGTGTATCCAATGCGTTTGTACATGTAGTAGGTTAGAATGGTTATTTGGGACTTTTGCCTACACTAATTTCGTACGATACAAAAGTACACATCGAGTTATTAGAACAATTTGGCTGTGCATAAAGTCATGAGATATACATACATATAATAAACATGCATACATACATATACACACACACACGCACGCACACATACATACATAAATAAATACACGCACGCACCCAGACACACATACGTACATACATACGTACGTACGTACGTACATGCATGCGTGCATACACACACACACACACACACACACACACACACAAATTGACATTGTTGGTAATAAGATGCAAGTAAATGTTAAATTTAATAAGAAGAAATGCTTTTTTAGAAACAGCATTAGATACGCTCTTAAAACCCGAACGTGTGCCTTTAACACGCTAAGAAACATATCCGCCGGTATCAGACAAGATCACACGAGCGGTGCAAACGGTAATACTGTCTTAAGTAGAGTTGTACTGGAATCCATCTATGCAATAAAGAAGTGTTCGATTTTTTGTTATGCTGGAATGTGTCGAGGCCACTAGTCGAAATTAATGTACGTTTTGACACCAATCTAAACTACGAAACCATTAAATATACATGTATAGACAAGTGAATTTCTCTGAAATAAGCAGTCGAGGGGATAATGATGGCTAAGTCGAGATAGCATATAATTACGGAGCAAATCACAGCCAAAGCAGTGACACCGGCCTCCGTGGTGTATAGTTAATTTGTTTCTCTAAGAAAGTTTAAAATCAGTTGTGGGTGGAATCTAAATGGAAAAGAATCGACATTATGATTATTCTTTCTTTCCAATGTAATGTAGCATTTTTTTTTTTTTTTTGGTTGGTTCTATTCACTTTATTTTTCAAAACCATCTGGAGACGGAGACCGTGTAAACTAAGCCAATTTGAGAATGTCATAAGTTGTGTCAGAAATTTATCGCTGATACAATTTCTGTTTGAAAACGTGTTGCTTGGAAACGAGTTATCGTACGATATAACAAACATGTTTTTATATAATATTCGTGCAATGTATTGTAAGCAATGCAAGTACACCCAAGAGCGAACTGCAAAGGTCTATCAAAAATAGAGTTATGTGTTTTTTAAATCCTTATATCTAATAGGTACGGAATGCCGGTTGGGATGTGGGAAGGGTAAAATAGGTTATTTACTTTTTAAAATATAAATGGTTTCATTAGATATGTCTAACAAGATCAGATATTATTTAGAGATAACGCTTCGGGAAAATTGTATGCTTATGAATACTGAATATTAAAACCAAAATTACTTTCAAATACAATTTTCAGAACTATTTATATAATAACACACGCGAAATAAGCCCTTTTTATAGGACAGTTTTGGATATTGTGGATCGTCTTGACCTTTGTCTATTTAATTATTGGTTGCACTACACCACATCAGATGTGTCAGGGTCATAGTGTAGACAGGCGAACATTGCGGCTCGAATTGGCAATACTATAATACATCGGTTGGTTAGTTAGTTATCTTATTTACAGGTTTATATCAAATTGTGGTTCAAGCTAATGTTAGTATAAAAGAGGAAACCTGCTACTTCTTTTTGAGGGAAATAGCGAGAAGTAGTAAGGGATATCCTTTTATGCACTTTCCCAGAGACGGGACAGTATACACTATTACTTATACTCTTTACCATAATTATATGATTTATATATCAGCGCTATACACTGCTTATTGTTCGTTTACACCATATAGTCACACCCAATAGCCGATGTCTTTTTTGTGTGCTGGGGTGTCGTTAAACAAATACATAATAATAAGTATATAGCACGGCCTTTGTTGACGAGTGGTGGGACACTGATCGGTGTAAGTAGTGTACATCTTCCCATTGAGACTTGCAAAGGGCTCACCAGAGTTGGAGCTCATACAACGATTAAGAATCCCATTGACACGAGCGGGATTCGAACCCAGTATCTACTAGTCTTGAGCCCTGTGGTCTCATCGCACCACGGAGACCGGTGAAAATGTACATCTCACAATTGTGGTTTGTATATAATCAGATGCTAGTTCTGTGTCTTTATAAATCTATACGTAGATTGGAGGTGGGACGGGAGGTGTGTGTGGGGGGTATGTGTGTCATGTACCAAACTACATGCATGTTATGTGTACCGATAGGTGGCTCATTGTACAGATGAGCTGTATAGTTCAATGTCAATAAATAATTGAACATTGCCTATATAGACTGGCTGACTAACCTTTGTTTAGGATGCACATATCCACAAAAGGTTCATGCACCATCCCCTCCCCCACCCCACACTGGGTACAGTCCGCTGCCGAATACAAAGACACAGTTTCAAGGTGCAGTGCCTATACGTGTATTAGTTGTTTTATATTACACTCCAATTTGGTGTGATGCATCCCTCTGTAAAGAAACTAGAGTAACAGTGCTAATGAGGAAATAACTGCAGCAGGCGTACTGATTAGTTACTGTACTGAGGTTCGTTCCAGTCTTCTGGGCATGTTTAGTAACCGTCCATCGCGCTGGGTAAGCATGGGTGACATTTATTTTGACCCCCACCTCAGACCATTCCTTACTCATCACAAAGGTTGCTTTAAATCATAATTTAATTATAATATATATGATATTGTGTAATTACACATATACATGTAATTAGCCTATAGTCGTTTTAATAAACGACCTATTCATTTACAATCTAACTGACTTTTTGTTTTCTTTTGTTGATCAATGGTCTTACAAGCTTGTTCTCTTTAGGATCCGGTATAACGACTGACTGCATTAGTCTGTATAACGTGCCTTGTCCAATGAAGGTTTAGACACCCTCGCTCTGGGTACGGTCCGTCATCAAAGGTCGGGACCCAATGCCGAGGACCTACCCAAGGCGAGAGGATCCAGTATAAGCATGTATTATGTGTTCTATAATTATTACACTCGAATTTGGTGTAATGCATCCCTCTGGAAAGACGCTAGAGTAACAATGCTAATGAGACAATAACTACAGCAGTCTTACAGTAATGAGGTCCTCTTCCTTTCAGCTACGATGCGAGTTTCTGGCCATGACACACAACTTAAAGGCACAATGCCTAGTTTTAAAGATACAGTTTGTTTGTAAGCAATAAAATGTAAACTAGGCATTGTGCCTTTAATATAGTCCTTGGACTTTTGCAACAATATTTTAACACGAGACATTATTTTAGGCAAAATTACACATTAAGCTATTATAACCATTTCCATGACCAAAAACACATTGGATATATAAAATATTATATTCATTTTAAAGCAATAGAATTTTTTATAATAAAAAATTCCCCTTCATCCAGAAAATATGTTGCAAATTGGAAGCACAGTAGCATTAGTCTTAAAACTAGGCATTGTGCCTTTAATAAAACCAATACAACGTAAACAATTGACTGGGCTGATCGCAGAATTACTTCCTTTTTCAATAGTTTGGGTTGATTTTGTTTGAACTGTATAATTTTACACTCACCCAAAATTAATAGCTGGACTTCTCGTTGCCTTCTTTCGCGTTCCTCATCAATTTGGTGGTCGATACTTTTGCTGCGAGCTAGAGCGGCTCGTCCACTTTTATTCATATTAGACAGGGAAAACGTCTGCAATACAAACAAAATAACGATAAAAAATAAAGTTTGTTTGTTTAACGACATCTCTGGGACACATTATAAATCATCGGTTGTTGGATGTAAAAAAATACGGTTATATCGACACTTGGGCACAGAGGAAACATGGTGCCGCAATATAGGCTGCACTTCATCGAATAACAGCAAAGGATTTTTTATGTGCACTTTCCCACAGACAGGATAGCACACATCGCGGCCTGTGATTGACCACTGGTTGGAACGGGAAATAACCCAACGGGTCCCCTGAGGAGGATCGATCCTTCGGTTCGTTGAGCCGCCGGCAGACCCTATATACCGCTGTTATACGCCCCACTCCCAAAGTAGAAACATCCAAGAAATATTGATAATAAATTAATTATACAGTAATGATAGTGTGAAGAGATGGTTCTCGATGAAGAATTGATATTATGACTTCGATACGAAAGCGAACTGCCTGTCCACAACATGACACACAATTTTCAATTTTATTTCAAACTGTTGTTAGACTACCTAAAAATAATAGGTACAGATTCGTATGAACTGCACCGAATTGAAACCGAATTGAAGATAGCTGCATGCCTTTATCCCAGGATTTTTAAAAGTCGCTTACATTTTCAAAATTGCAGAAATAATATTTTTTTGTAAAATCCGTGAGTACAAATTTGATATAATTATTATACATTATACATGGACAGACAACTGAATTTAAGGCTGTCATAAAGCCCTTCCATTAAGTGTTAGAATGAGAGAGGAAACCCGCTACTATTTATTTGATAATTATTAGCAAACGATCATTTACAAGCACTTTCCCCACAGACAGAACATGCCACGGCCTTAGTTAACCAGAAGAGGGCCACTGACCGGTTTAAGTGGTGTACACGTACCCATTGAGACTTGCGAAGCAGTATTATATAGATGAGCCTTACACAATTAGAAACATATTACAAAATAACGTGTTATTAAGGCACGTTTACAATATAATAACAATATTTTATAAACTTCCTTGGCTTTATCATTGCTCGTGCAGTTTTAGCCTAATATCGCTTTTACTAAATGTATATACTAATATACTTCTCAAATTTAATCTCATAACTAAACCGTCAATGAACCGAAATCTCAACATTATAGGAAATAAATATTTTTTACTACATTATACGTACGTTTTTCAATTTTCTCTCCATATCCGACTCCACTATCAAACCTCAAGACATTACTAAGAAAACAACCGTTTCTGTTATGAAATGTATGGACGTTTCTTAGTTCGTCCACAAATGTCCCACGTAAATGACTAAATAATTAACGATGTTTGTGTTTTGTTTGTTTGTTTGGTTAACTAACAGTAACTAAGACGATTAAAAGAACTGAAATACAAATTAAGTCTAAGGGGATTAACTGTAGAAGTGATTAACAATGGATAATTAACAATTGAGCAAGCAAGATATTGGCGTACTTACGTCAGTGTTTAGATCTATGCACTTGCTGATATGTGAAGTCGGTTTAGGCACGGGAAGTCGAACTATCCTTAAATGATGGTGGGCTTAAATGTATTATTGTTTATACGTAGTGGGACAAACCTTGTAATGCTAATAGCTATATTAATATCTACTTCCTAGTTAGTTAGTTAGTTAGTTAGTTAGTTAGTTAGAACTTATTTTCGGTTTTAGATCCAATTAAGGTTCAAGCACGTCTGTCCAGGACACGCATTCCAGTAGCCTCGACTGCCTGCCCTAGACAGATAGCCCATGGGCCAGACCGAATCAGAGTACCAAATAAAATTACTAAAACAAATTATTGGTGAACAGATCCAACATGGATTTTTAGTTACTCTGATATCTGAACTGTCTGAAATCACTTGATAGACATTCTTAATTGGTAGCTTAATGATAGTTTAGCAGCCATCTTCAAAGATGGCCGCCATGTTTTTATCAAGATTCCCAAAATCTGCAAAATGACCACAACTAATTAACAAAAGGGCCTATGGACATGCCTTTGGGCATATTTTAACATTAGTATGAGAGAAAAGCCGCCGCTTATTAAGAAACAGCAAGGGTTATTTTATATGCACACTACCAGACGGTGCTGTACATACCACGTTTGTTCACTAGTAGTGGGACCCTGGCCTGTACACACCTACCGATTGCAATTTAAAGCACACAGTCGGGTTAGAGTCGGTACTGCGATTAAAAGTCCCATAACCTTGAACATTATCTGCACTAGCACGATGGAGTTTGTATTAAAACTAGGCATTGTGCATTTAAATCTTAAAAAAACAAATGTCCTACGTTTTCCCCTCAGAATCCACACAAGAGCAACCCGGAAGCATTAAAAATAATCACTTGGATATGGTGCGGTGCAACAACATGTTGCCAAGTTGGTAAACATTAATGACTTCAACATTACAAACGATAATTTGAAGCTAGACGCGGACGACACTAACCTACGTGCCATTTTCCAACGCAGATCACATTTTCCAACAGGTCTGGTTCAGGTTTAGTGACCTGGATGAATTACAATATCGACCCTAGTAAAATTGTATGGTTTCACAGCCAACACCAATTAACTGGGTGAAAGACGTCAGGTTTGCACGCAAGAAGCGGTACAACCGAAAAGAACCAATTTTAGTTTCGCTCACTTGGCATTTAGGCTTTTGTATGTAACCATACGAGAATGCTCTGTACTCTACAGAATGGTTGTGGCTGGATTTCACGCACTGAAGGGAAATGATGCTGGGACGGGGAATATAATAGGCGTATCAAACGTGTTTGGTCAAGGAAAGAGATTGTCTTAAAGTCTGGGAAATGATCAAACTTGTCTGTAAATGTCACTTCTGTATACAAATAAATGTATATCAAGTTTTATATATAGGTCTCTTTCACGATATGACCAATTATTGACACAGATGATGTCTCACACAATACCATACTTTGAACTGATTCACGTGTTCATAACAGGTCCCACTGGTGAGGACGAATACGCCCACCTCTCGCCAACACCTGGCATCATCACTGCTTTGACTGTAAGCATCTAGTAGGCCTACACTGTATTGTGTACATACCATCTCGAGTTGTCGCTATAATTGTCTCTTCGACTTGCGAAAAGATACGCATCTGACTGGGTTGTTTTATATAGATTTGGAGGTTATACTGTTTTTGGTATCTGGCTTCAAACTGTAGGTAATCAGTTATAACTTATTAAATTTTACGTTCTTATATCCACTTAAGTTTTAAGCACGCTTGACATGGCCACACAAGCAATAACACGTTAGTTATTTACGTGATTATATCCAGCAACGGTTCAAGAACGTATACCATGGTCACGCATCCCAGCTGCCTCGAATGCCTGCCAGACCAGGACAGAAATTAGTGTTAGTATCAAAAAGTAAACCCGCTACAACTATTTGGTAAGTAGTAAGAGTTCTTTTATATGCACTTTCCCAGACAGGACAATGCATACCACGGTCTTTGTTAAACTAGTTGTGGACATGGGTTGGTGTAAGTGGAAGTACACCTACCCAATGAGCCTTACGGAACACTCACTCTGGGTTGGAATCGGTACTGGAATGAAAAATCCGATTTACCACGAATAGGATTAGAACCCAATACCTATACCAGCCTTAATCCCAATGCGTTAACCACTGCTGGTATTCAAACTGCAAAGAGGAAGTGTCATTTCAAACCAGCGTTCATTTGAGACCAGCGCCTGAAGGTTGCTTATCACGGCATTCATCAACACAGGGAATCCAATTATACCAACATCAATGTCCACAGGCCAAGTCTTTGTTTGGCAAACTCAGCACATAACCTGTAACACACTTGACAATGCAAGGTGATATTCATTCAGCTATCTATCCATTTACATTTTCCACCCATTCATCAGTATTCGCTTATACCCACCAGTCCACCCACCATTGACCACAGTATCCGAACATACATCCACTACATGCTATTGTCGCCTATCATTCATATGGACGTAGTCACCATCCTTTCTTCGAGCTATCCATCCATCAATTAATCAATCAATCAGTCAATCCATTATTATAACACATTAACAAACAAACCGAGTAGCGGATGTCCAGGCCAATCCCCCAGGTGTTTTTTTATATTTTCAAAATTCAGCTACAATAATTATTATAATTTTATGTAAAATCCATGAGTACAAATGTCATCGATAATGTAGTATACATTGTAAAGGGACGGACAACTGAATTTAAGACCCGCCCTATATCTCTGGATGTAAGCGAAAATAAGAAGAAAAGTGTGTCTATTGCAATAAATCCTGAAAGAAAATGGCTAATTGAAAGCATTAATGACGTACTTGTAAATAACGCAATGGATTTGTTATAACTAAAATATCCCTTGCTGTTATTCGAAGAGCATGGGATCTTTTATGCGCCACTTTCGCAGACAAGGTAGCATACACCACACTGCCTTTGATAGACCAGTCGTGGATCACAGGTTGGAGCTGGAAATAACCCAACGTGTCCTCTGAGGAGGATCGATCCTTCGAGCCTCAGGCGGGCGCTCTTGCGCTACGCTATGCCCCGCTCTCGAGCGCTAGTAGAAATGCTGAATATATCTGATTAAAGAGAGGTACTTTTTGTCTTCAGGCGAATCTTTCTGGCTTTTCAGATGCTATAGTAAAGTAAAGTTTGTTTTATTTAACGACGCCACTATACTAGAAACACATCGATTATAAATCAGCGGTTATTGGACGTCAGACGCATGGTTATATTGACACATGGTCTCAGAG
>JAUTCZ010054741.1:0-10547 GCA_032273805.1 Melanodrymia brightae | reverse complement strand
CCATATGCCACGAATGGGATTTGAACCCAGTACCTACCAGCCTGAAGTCCGTAGCGTTAACCACTGCACCACGGAGGTCGGTGTATATACACACATAAACTACTGTTTAAACAGGTGTGACATGTTGTTTTCGCAAGAGGTGATCATAACGTTCACCGCTGGTGACTTCCCTCTTAAACTCAAAAACAGCGGCTTTAAACGTTTACTATAAAAGTTACTATATAGATTTGGTGATCCGGAATCACATCTGGTAGACATACATAAATATTTTAAGCAAGAATGTGTAAGCAAATAGTCATTTCTATAATTAGAAATGGCTCTGTATTACAACAATAATTATAGCATTTGGCACGCACGTACAGTGGCATTCGTCTTAAACTCGGGAATGTCCATTTAACGCATGTATTATGCACGCGCGTTTTGTGGCATCTGTCTTAAACCCTAACCAGGGCCTGGGTTATAATACACCACACTATACGTTATTAATGTTTATTAAAAAAACACATTGTATTTGTCAGGATATAACACATGTCTTGGTAAAACATGTCCGCGTCTACTTGTTAAGTCCTGGTGGAATCAGCATTTTGTCGACAACGTGTATGACGCCGTTTATTGTAGAAATATCTGTTATGTTCAGGGGGACTGCGTCAAGTTTCACACCTACAAAGATAAGTAAATGAGGTAAACAAATCGTCTCAATGCTCAACAATTTACATTACGTTCTGGAGCACCAAGTAACAATAATATATTATGGTGTGCGTGCGTGCGTGCGTGCGTGCCTGTTATCTCTTACCTTAACGTTAAGCAAACCTATCTTTCCTTTTCAAATGACCCAAAACAAGATACTTCCATATAACTTTGGGGTTAAATATAATGTATACTAGCGATCGAAAGTGTTCTGTACACATATACAAAAATTATACGAATCATTGCTACATGTATTAGAGAACTTGGCATTGCATAATAATTATACTCAAGAATGGATTGTTCGTACGCAGTTACCTTCCTGAAACGTTTCATGATACTGAATTTTAGTTTCATTGCAACGTCCAGTTTCCACGTTACAGTAATAAAAAGTAGCATGTATAGTATGAACATGAGATAGGGTTGTTGATCATATCAGTGGGCAGTGTACAAATGGCGTTGAATAAGTCTACTTCCGCTCCACTGCCTCCTGCACATCCACATGGTGTTTTCCCTAGGTCATTGTAGCATGGCGTGGCACCATGCCTTGATATATCCGTGCCATCCTACCCCCAGGTACATCTATCACCATGCTGCCCCCAGAACAAAATATGCCTTGCCCCAATGACTTTGTAAATTATCTTTGTAAAACTGCAGAAAATTCAATTCTATTAAAATATTTCCCAACCCTACACCATTAAACACCATAATTAGACTTAATTATATCAATTTAAATAATAATTGTGCACATAAATTCCCTTTATGAAAATAATGTACCCTGAAAATGCTCAGAAGTCAACAGAATGCCTCAATATAGTTCAATTTACCATGCCCTACCTCAATCCTAGGGAAAACACTATGCAATCTATAACTTCCTTAAATTTGCAATTTTTTAACAGTAGATTATTATAAGGCCTGACATAAAGTACACACAGCGTGTCACCTAGGATGTTGAAGCTAACCTCAATCATCCCTCCCAATATCTATGTGTCGGTTATACTTACAGGAAAACTTGAACCAGTGATTTCACTGTCTGGTTTAGAGGCCTCTACAAAGAAGTCCATCCAGAAGAGAAATATCTGAAATGATAAAAAGAAGAAAAACATTTACAAGATAAACGTTAAAATGTTGCTGATGTTAAATAATTATGTAAAAAAAAAATCAATTTTCAAAAAGGTCTATAGTGTTGTTAATTTCAGTGTTCATAACTGCGAAGTATCGATCGACAAAACAACGCTCTACTGAAATATCTCGAAATCTGGTAATTTGCTGTATTGTTAGAAATGTGTTGGATTACAATTCAACATATATTATACACAAAACTGCAGCAACATGTGCATTTACTATTTTTGAACATTTTATCTGTTCTGACATTGTTGAACTGTCAAAGTACTGTAACTAGGTTTCCAAACACCCAAATATTGTGTACTGCATCTATGGCCAGATGCGAAGCAGACAACAACGCAAATTAGTTATTTTTAATACTGTTATATAGTAAGTTAGATATATCTGCAAGATAAATTTGTTGTAGAATTGTCTTTCGGGGTAAATGGATTTTATTGTACCGTCTGTACACTCTTGTATCCCGAGCTGCATATAGACGGTACATAATAATCCATTTATCCAGAGAGATGTTTCTACAACTAATAATATCCACAGAAATTTACCTGCTTCTGTGGGTTTAAAGCAGTTGAACTGTCTTCTTTTTTGAACCGGTTGATCAAAATAATGTTACCCACAGTTGACTTGAGATACCTGAAAAGCCATACAAAAAAGGTATACATTAATTAAAACAAGAAGTAAATATTAAGTATTTTCCATTTCCATGAATTTTATGCGTACATGTTTTCATTAGCTTCAGGTTAATATGATAACATTTAAAAAGATAGGTGGTTCTTAATGTAGATCACTTACAGTGTGCCAATTCATGCATGGACAGATATAATTTTACTCCAACTCACCCTAAGACATGCTAGGCAGGTGTAAAATGAAATCTAAATTTGTTTAGTAAAATTGGTTTTCTACAATATTCATCCTGGAATATAATTTGCATTTCACTAACATGTCATAGAACACACAAAGATACAGAAAATCTGGCCAGACTGTGGCTCCCTTGAACACTGAGATCAGCCGAAACCAATGAGTTATTTGTGAAACGAAAAGATAATTTACATAGAATTTTTGTTTTGAATTTTTTTCATGATATTTGCAAGGAGCAATAATGTTACATTCAATTCACCTTTGAGGCAACATAAAAAAGTTGGATGGAAGTATGGTTTTTTAAACAGAGTCGTGTATAATGAATGTACAAGACAAGAAATAGATTTATTCTACATGCGCCTTTAAACTTACACTCATTAGATTGAAAACAAAACAACAGAACATTTGTTTTTAGAACAGAACAACAGAACTGACCAATCTGGTGGCTCCAGTCTAAACATACACTCGGCAGCCTGGATGGCTTTTCCATAGTCATTGGCAAGGAGACTGATTTCAAAGAAGGTGGCCACATCCCAGTAATCTGTCAATGACTGTAGACTGCCCTTCTTCCCAATCAGATTGTTGAGTATAATACCTGCGTAAAGTCAAACACCGTAAGCACACAAATCTGATAAAACCGATATAGCAGTACAATATTGTCGATATTTTGATTTCATCAGATAAAATAAATGTGAGTAGTTATTTACATATTATGTAAGACAGTGAACATGGCTTCTCAACCTGTTCACTGCCTATGTTCTGAAGACAATAAACTTTTATTTTAAAAAAAGAAGGAAAAGACTACAGATGGTGACTTGGAATATTTAACTTATTATTATTGTAGAACAAACACATCACTGATGGAATCGCAATCTCAAACACATGATCTAATGCATATAGGTACTGGGTTCGAATCCCGCTTGGGTGTTAGAATTTCTAATCATAGAACCAGCTCAAACTACTGATTAGTTAACA
Source organism: Melanodrymia brightae (assembly GCA_032273805.1). Taxonomy (NCBI): domain Eukaryota; kingdom Metazoa; phylum Mollusca; class Gastropoda; order Neomphalida; family Peltospiridae; genus Melanodrymia; species Melanodrymia brightae. Next base: position 6,908 of record JAUTCZ010054741.1, on the reverse strand, counting down.
AAGGCATTGGTGTGTACACTCCTGTCTGTGGGAGAGTGCATATAAAAGTATCAAAGATCCCTTGCTGTTCAGTAATAAGCAGCATGTTTCCTCTCTCATACTAACACTAATTTCTGTCCTGAGCGGGTGGTCGAGGCAGCTGGACTGTGTCCAGGACAGACACATTTAACTAACTACCTTTTCTTATTAAACTGTTTTCTTCACAGTTATAATTTATGAAACATGGATGAAACATGATAACTCAAATAAAAAGTGACATAAACTTAATATTTCTATTGTCATCTGACAAGGGTTCAATATATTTATACTACAAACTGCCAAATTATTACAAATTCTTTGATTCATAAAAAGGTTTCCACAAAACAATCAAATCTGATATATATAATTATATTAATAATTGACAAACCTATTCTTTGAAGTTCTTGGCAAGTAGTGAAATCCTTTCCAGATATGACAAGAAGTGTAGCTAAATTTATTCCAGCATATTCGTTTGGTTGAACTTCAAACCCTTTGCGGTACCTATAATGATAGCAAATTATTTTGCAGTGACCATAATTTATAAACATAAGCTATTAGCAGCACAAATTTATTTATTAAACTAAATTTATTTAGTACAGTTATGAGATAATAACTAAAATATGTAGTTAGGTGTCTGACTAACAGCGTCTATGGACACTAACATAGCAAATAACATTAATTTTATAAATCAAAATTTAAATAAAAAATTAAACCTGCAACATTTACATGCATTGTGTTAATAAAACAATCTATAAAGAACCAGTTTGATCAATGTTTTTTCCAGTGTTATATCTCTCATCAAATCATTTTCATTTTAGTCACTCATAAAAGGGGTCTTAACAAAACAAAATGATTTCACTTGGGACTTTAACTTGATACATTCGCTATAGAACCGTAAAGCTAGTATATGAATTGTAAATGTTAAAGCTACATGTAGTATATGAACTGTAACTCACCAGTCAATAGCATAGTTCAGTGCTGACTGGTCGAGGTAATCCGACTCTACAAACTTGTCTTTGTATATTCGCCCACACAGGCAAATCATATCTGGAACCTGGTTCTCCGAATCAGCCATAGCTTGTTTGATCACGGCCAAGGCTTTGTCACGATCACCATTTTTGTTTCTCCTAGATAAAGATGGATACCTTGATAACGAATTTGACATATTATAAATCAAATACATGTACTCATGTTTTAAGATGGTGGGGTTTTACATCATTGTGTGCTATAAGCATTTATAATGCAATCATATTCCAGCAATAAGCTATTGTTGAAAGGGAAGTAAAATACTGCAATTAACTGGTAATATTTGCGCCTGTAAATTTCCACGATTTTCAAAAGTGATATAAATTTTGGCATTGAAAAACATTATTTGCATGATTGTAATTTTCGCTGTTAAATCACAAAATTTTAATTTAAAAGTCGCATCCACGTGAATAATACCTGTGTTACAGCATATTTTTTACCATGATTATCACAATGATTAATTTGCTCATACCAAAGCAAAGACTGACTCCACTTTCCTGAAACCAACATGGATCACCTTGAGCATTACTAACCTATTGAGAGCAAATGCATATAGTTGCTGGATAGCAACAGCATTGACAACCTTGTTATTTTGAATCTGAGCCAGATCTTCTACTAACTTCACCATAGCATCATAGTCCTGACAAGAAAACAATCCGACAGGTTTGAATACAGTTGAAAACAAATAAGTGCGACAGAAAAGCCTAACTCGACATCCCTGAAATAAGTTGATATAAAAAGTGGGTGTTATTTACACCAGCACACACACACGCTTGGGACTGGTGATGGCTATGGACATTAGGCATAGGAATTCAGGAAGAGTAGACAGTTTAACTGCATCTACATGGGCATCGTTTTAACCCGGGCTAACTTAACCCGTGCTATTTATGTGCACCATCTACATGAAGCAAGATAACACCAGTTATATTCAACTTATATTTACCAGAGTTAAAAGTGCATCTCCGTCATAAATTCATTGATATTTTGTTTACAATATTTAACATGGGTTAATCGTCTACACGGAAACATAAAGGGGGAGCTAAATATAACACAGGTAAAAGCAGGGTCAAAATATATTTTAGAACCACAGTTTTCACCATATACATGTAGATGTATAAGGCAGGTTAAAAATCCTTATGTAGATAGGCATTTTGCTACATAGTGATAATGCACTATGTTTCAAGGTTAGTAGATAAAAAGTAAAACTTATAGCCACACTTCCTTATTGCTAACTTTGTGATCTAAAATATTCTGGACATTACGAGGTATATATATCAGAATGTATGGCTCATATTTCACCAATAGATGATTGCATCTATGAAGCTTGCAGTCTGGATCATCATACATGGACAGAATACAACACGCCGAAAACGAGGGCTTCGAGGAGTGAGTTCATCCGTATCTTAATATTTTATAAAGTCATAGCGTAAGAAAACAAACCTGAATATCTCTGTAAGACAGCATCATGTTGAATATGACATTTTCTGACATCACCGATGGATCATCCATTCTGCGTCTCATAGCCTCCAGAGCCTAAAGTAAAACTAATATACTGTAGCACAGTGGTTAACATATCAGGCTTAAGACTGGTAGGTACTGGGTTTGAATCCCATTCGTGGCGTATTCGATGTTTATTCCCAGTTCTGTCTCCAACTCGGAATGAGTCATCCTCAAGGCATAATGGGTACGTACATGTACATCACTTACACCGACCAGTGTCGACAGTTACTGGGGTAATAAAGGCCTGTCCTGTCTTATCATGGATACAGACATGCTTTTTTTTTTTTATATATTTGTAACATAATTTCCAATCATTGCAATGCAAAGCAGATGGTTTTATGTTCATACAAGGCAAAGTAAATAACCTCCATACTGTTCCAAAAAACATAGTGAGTCAGACAAAATATTCATGCCACAACAGAATTAAAGCTACAAGATCAAACTCCATACAAACCTGAATAAGTTTTGTTCCCTTGTTATTTGCTCTAGCTTTTCGAAGATCACTTAAAAATCTTTCTTTTGAGTGAGCCCTGAAGCGAAATTGACAGCTTATTATAAATGTGTTTTTATTACCATTATAATTATTATGGTATAGTACAATAACAAACATTATTTTCTTCATTAATCAGATAAAAAGTAATTTGCTTCTCAGTGGTGTAGAATGCAGTACCCAAAATGGCTGTTTGTACTTCCTGCAATAAAATACTACTACAGCAAACTAGTTTTACCAGTTCCTTGAGGTTTATTGTAACAATATTTTAAAGTCATATAGATCTAGTAAAACAAGGAAATTTCAAGTCTAAACTATTTACAGTACATTCCAATATTATTCCATTAAAAATATTTACATATTATCTTGGTCGACATCATTCAAAGCTGCCTTCAATTTGCGACTCAATGTCGGAACATCTGGATGTGCACAGATTTCACCATATACTTGTTGCAATGCTGGGTCACTGATTACACAAGCTCCAATGCAGTCCACTTGATATGGCAAGAACATTACACCATTACAGCAGGACAGCTGCAGTAAAATAATAACAATATTATTATATACAGTACATGTAAGATTGTCCCAAACTGCCAAGATAATATTTATATGGGTTCACCAAATCGACTAGCCCTTGGTCTCAGCTAGTGCAAATGATCAGTTTTATTATTGATCATGTTTAAATGTCCCTGTGTTTCACAATCCGAACAAAGTTAGGATTGGGTTTGAATCCCTTCCTTCCCATCTAATCGTAACATAAAACATTGATCAACTGTGGACTGGTGTTTTTATATGAAAACCAATCAGGACTTGGCTTTGTGTATAACTCACTTCACTCCATCATCACATCTAAATGATGAGTGATTTCCTTTAATGATGTCCTCTAGAAAAAAGTGTTATACGTATCAGTGTAATATAAATCAAGAAACGAAGTCAGATCTACATGTATATAATATAAGATATTTAATCCAACCCTTAACTGACGGACATAAGAGATATTTTTCACAAATCTGTCAACAACTTCTACCTAAAGTAAGCACTTCTGGAATGCACAAACAAATACTGCTTTAATGGGAAATAAACTGGATGCCTACCCTGAGAGAAAGTGTCATCTCCGAATCAATATCAAAACAAGTGACGATGTTGTGCTTCATGCCGAGACTCTGTCGCACGCCGATGTGGTAGAACAATGGCGCCTGCTGGACAGGCACGGTCATGTCAACAACTGCAACATCAGCATTGTAGAATGTGTCAAGGATCTGAGTTTCTCCGAAGTCAAGCTTATGGAAGGGAACCGTCTCTAGACTGGCACCAACACTGAAACACCAATGACACATGTAGAAAAAAATAGTATTCGCATTTAGTGTGGAGACATGATGAGTACCAAGGCTTCAAAAACAGTGAAGTGAAAAATAAATGATTGTAAAATAAGATATTTCAATTAAAGAACATTGTCACTTTCAATTACCAATAATATTTTAGGACAAATTGAAAAGGAAACAACTAAGAAGAAAAGTAATGAGGAAATTGTGTTCTAATTTCTATTATTACATATCTGTGAGAGACTAATAGAATTTAATAACAATATTGTTCACTAAAATGTTATACAATTTTGATGTCATGATTTGTGGATTCACAGTTTTGTAATGTCCCACTTCTCCTACCGAAAATGAACATTGACAGAGTTTCTGTCTGCTCATTTTTGACTTAAAACAATTATATGTAATAAATACAATAACTAAACTCCTTTCTATCAACACTATTTTTATGAAATCGTACATTAAAAAATGGTATCAAACTGAAAGTCGTTTAGTATTCCTTATTTATCATACATGTATGAGTTTTTATATAGATGTAACCGCTGATTAATAATCAATGTGTTCTAGTGGTGTCGTTAAATAAACAATCTTTATTATTAATTGCTTTTTGGTCATTTCAGTACCCGATACCACTAAAATGGTCTTGCCAAAAACATTAATTTTAGTCATTTGACATAAAATATACCAATACTAAAATATTGCAGAAACAACATAAAATTCATTAAAATATTTACTTCATAAGCCACTATGATACATACATGTACCACATTATGGTTAATAGCACATGCTGTTATGTAGCATCAGTTAAGCAGATTATTTTAAGTTTATCGATCTTCCAGAGCTTGTTCTGGTATTTATCAACCTAATTAATATACATGAAACACTGCAGACATGGTCAAAAAATTGCAATGCATATAGACTAAATAGTAATAGTATCTTTTTTTTACTTCGGGAGATCAACCAAATTTAAATAGGACATTTTCTGTTATGATGATACAAATGATAAACTTGTATGTAATATTGAAAATTCACTGCTACATGTAGGTCAATGTTAAATTTCTAAGTCTAACTCTAAGCTACACGTGACATATATTATGTTGATATGGCCTAAAAATGTGTTTCAGGTTGCATTCTTGAAAATAATAGGGTACATGTAGGTAGGAAATATTTAATTTTTTCGTTAAAAACCAAAAACACACATTTTTGAGGCCTAAATACAAATTCTGAAATAAAACAACGAATATGTTGCAACTTGCAACATGTTAAAAGTATTCATATTCCTTTTCAATAAGTGCTAAAACAGAATTCTCACAAGCTTCTAACATGCTACCTGAATGAAAAATGTAATAGTTACTATCCTTTCATAAGTCAAAGAAATACATGTAGCACCATGCACGTGCATGCTTGCACTGTTGCAGTAAGAAATATTTGGACAGCACCAGACCTTTTTTTGTTTTAAAGCAAGGGTTTGAAAATTTGTACATCACAAAATGTTAAAGCAAAATTAATCACATTCATAAACATGCTTAGTGGATACATATTAATGTGGTTTACAATCCAAACAATGCCAGGATTGGATTTGATCCCCTCTCTCCCACTCTTAATATAAACATAATCATAAACTGTGGAGTCTGTGGAAACTATCTTTCCTATCATGGACAATAAGGCTGGCGAGGTCAGAACTCGTGCCCACGATTGGCGTCTGCTATAACAGCTTGCTCTGAACGTGGACGTTAAACAAACTGAACTGAACTGAACTGAACTGAACTGTGGAGTCATGTATTTTTTATCTGAAAATCAATCCCAACATGGCTGTTACAGCCTAATGTTCTTCAGCACTTCGTTTGCAATATAAACACATTAGTTATGAATGTAAACACATTAATTAGTATTTATGCACAACTACATGTAGCCCTAGGATAGAGACATTGATTTCCTGTCAGCTAATGTTAAATTGTGTGTACACATATATATCTTTAAAACTCTTCATGATATACATGTATAATTATATTACTTTTTAGTGTTTTGTTTAAATTGCTTGTTTTACTGTTTAACTTCCACTCAGGATTATGCTATAGTAAATTTATAATTATACACAATATACATGTAACAAAGTGAATGATTTGCATTTATAAAAACATTTAACATTAGGTATATTATAGAACACAAGTACCATTACCCATCTCAAAAATAAAAGCCAGGAGCCAATTTCACCAAATATTACATGTACAGTAGTTGTACATGTAGTTTTAGTAGTTATGACTAGTTGTTGACATAAACATAAATATCCCACTAAAATTGTTTCCCAAAATATAACTAAATGTAGTGGTATCACAAATGTGCAAAAATCTATGATGTTTCAGCTTCTAACTATAGTTATATCATGTGCTAACCATAAGCGATTGAAACCTCTATATTTATGCCCACAAACTACTTGTAGTGGTAAACTAGACTTACGACGTTTTGTGAAATTGGCTCTTGACCTTAGTTACTTTACGACGCCCTCTTGTCGGTTTAGTTCTTGATATAGTATAATACATGTACATCATTGCTGT
>JAUTCZ010054730.1:0-10547 GCA_032273805.1 Melanodrymia brightae | reverse complement strand
ACCATTTTCTTTATCAAAGTTGTGGACACTGGTCGGTGTAAGTGGTGTTACACCTATACCCATTGAGCCTGGCGGAGCACTCACTCTGGGTTGGAGTCAGAAAGTGAGATCCACGAGCGGGATTCGAACACTTGTTCTACCAGCCTGTAGTCTGAAGCGTTAACAACTACACCACAGAGGTATTGGCCCAGTTATAGAATATTGATAGGACTTCTGGTCGCTGAGGATTTTCGGTCTGTTTCGGGTGAGTGCTCTTTGGTTGATAATCAAGAATAGGAAATATTTTCTATACATGTTATTATTTTATATCACAAATCCAATCAATAACAAACCTGATTTCATTTCCTCTTCATGAATTTGATTAAGAGCTATTTCAGCTGCATTAGTCTTTGCATCCTTTTTAGCTCTTCCACTGCCTTCAGGGTAGTCAACATCATCAATAATAAACATACAGGAAAACTTTGGTATAACAGAACTTGTATTTCCTTCATGGCTGGTTTCTTTAAATGTCACCTTACGTTTATTCTTTGCACAATACTCCATCAAACGACTGACATGTGATTTGTCTGGAGATTTTTCAACCGTTTTAGAATGCATCTCTTTGGACAATTCATCCTGGTTGAATTGCTGCTGCTGGGTTGACTCCTCATATGGAAATACTCGTATACTCAAAACTGCATAAAAAAGACAAACCAAAACTATTGTCAGAAGTTATTATTACATACATTTAAACATGTTGTTAACACTCAAAGTTGTTTCTATCCACAAGTTGAGATTGATTTCAGAACCATGAGACTTAAATACATGTACCGGTACTCCAATATAATTATGAAAAGATCACTGTGCCATTTGCCGGTTTAAAAGGAATGTGCACTGATGTCAAAGTTGATGCCCAAAGCAAATTTAAAGTCAATCTTTAATATTCACTGAATAATATTGTTACCAAAAAAACGAGCATTTAAGATCATGTTAAAACCAAACAGTGCAAAATATTTGTGATAATTCAAAATTTGCGTGAATCATTCATTTATGGGTTACGCCAATTTTTTAGACATAAACAATTTCATTTGGTATAACCAATTACAAAATATGTTGCTATATATACCGGTACAAATGTATATACATAGAGATTATTAAATGAACGTGAGGGTCATACGAAAATTATGAAACGAGTTTGTGAATTTTGTTATTTCCCCGAGCGAGAGCGAGAGAAATAAGACAATTCTCAAACGAGTTTCATAATTTTAGTGTGATCTTCGCACGAGTATGATCATTTCTTTATTATCCACCCGTTTACAACAATTAGTTTTGAAAGAAATACACCATTATTTAACCTACACAACCATCCCTTGACAGTGATTCACGCAGTATGAGGTCAGCTGACAGGTCACCGAAGGACAAAGGTAGTAATTTTGCACTCTTAGGAAATATACTTCCATAACTTGCGCCCATTCAAAATAAAGCGAAATTAAATAGATCGAGATGCTAATTTGTAAAATAAATTCAACATCAACTAAACAACATTACCAAGTTATTATTGATAATATCGTGTTAAAAATCGGTTTTGATTTCCCTATGACGTAATTGCCTGGTTAGATTCAACAATGACATCATCAGCTAGCTATAGCCCATTGCACGTGAAATCGTTATTACACGTGTGATTTACCAATTATATTTCCCTGTATATCTTGAACTACGTGTATGTGGATAATAAATATAAATATTAACTTTAACAAATAAAAAATACTCCACAAGCTAGAAATATGTTACAAATAACATTATAAGTATGCGCACGTAAGGTGGCATCCGTATTAAACCTCGGAAGTATGCCTTTAATACAAAAATAAAGCACTGAAATGTCGCCTGTTGAACAATGTGGATAAGAAGTATTTTTGGCAATGCTATAGAATTTTTTTTGTATAAGTTCCTAAGAATTTTTGAAAAAAAAAGTTGTTTTTATTACTGTCTAGAAAATCAGGTTAACTTCTACTGCAAATATAGCTATTTATCAAGATATTAACGTCAGCGATAAATATCTGTTGATAACACAGCAGCTACTTATACCCAAAAAATCCCCAATGTTTTCGCTGTTTGAAATATAATATCTATAGGCTATCGTGTCTCTTCTTTCAAATCTAATAATTATTCAGATCATTTATAGTATTAAATTCCGAGATGTGTTTAATAGGGATTAAGACACCAATTATATGAATTTATCCAAGATGCGTGCGAGAAAAAAATTAGCCAAAGATTAGCAAATCCAAATCACTGTGCGAGATGGTCCAAAAGACAATTTTGTGACTGGTTGCTTTCAGAAATAGCTTCTAAGTACAAGCAGTGACCACATACCATGTGCTCGATAAAGTTGTTCGTGTCCTTCCCTGCAAATTATTTTAAAGGCACAATGCTTAGTTTCAAAATGGTTGCAACCGTTTCTTGCGTACCTAAAGATAAAGTTTCTTTGTTTAACGACACCCCTGGAACACATTGATTATTAAGCAGCGGTTATTGAATGTCAAACGCATGGTTATATCGTTACAGGGGAAATCCGCTGCCTCCACAAAGGCTACTCTTCTTCGAATTTCAGCAAGGGTTCGTTTATATGCACTTTCCCACAGACAGGATAGCAAACATCACAGCCGTTGATAGACCAATCGTAGATCCGTGGTTGGAACGGGAAGTAACCCAACGAATGCCTTGAGGAGGATCGATCCTTCGACCCATCGATCCGCAGGCGGACGCTCTACAGCTGAGCTATTACATGTATATCCATCTGGCTCGTGGACCATTTTTAATTATTAAAATTAACATTTACTTTCATCGTATTACTTACATTATATTCAATGCGATTGTAGTAGGTTAATTTGGTTCTTGGACTTTTGTCTACCCCAATTTGACACGAGACAAATTATGTTGGGCAAAAGTACACATTAAGCTATTTTGTAACCATTTTGATGACCAGAAACACGTAGGATATACATAACAATTGTAAACAATAAGTAAATGTCAATTTTAATAATTAAAAAAAAAGCTCTATTCGCCAGAAATATTTTACAAATAGCATTAGCTACGAAATCACGGTAACATTTTCGTGTATTTGACCGTTTCACGTATATATTTTGAATATAAAAGGGTACAGTTGGAGAATAATTTAAATATTAATGCATTTTGTTTAGTTTTCCTGATTTTAATCGAACAGAATGACCAGGGGAAACCTAATCCATGTGAAATTAATCACACGAAATCTAATGTGGCAATCTTCGAAAATAATACTAAAAGCTGCGGGGAAATTACTGATATTTCTACGTGTGAAGATTAACTTAAGTTATAAACTTTAGTTCTGAGGTTGAGCCGGTACTGGGATTAAAAATCCCATATACCACGAATGGGATTCTAACCTAATACCTACCAGTCTCAAACCTGACGCGTGTAACCACTGCACCACGGAGACCGGTAGTTCCAACTTAAATGCGCGTTTATGCTGTTTATAACATGTTTCTGGCTAATATAATAGAGTATTTCTTATTATTAAAATTAACATTTAGACTTTAGACTTTAACTTAAGATTCAGACTTTAATAAAGAAAATAGTGCTTATAAAATATATAAAATCTAGACTTCAGTCTATAATAAAGTTCAAACTTTAAAGCCTAATGCAAGACTTGAAAATAAAAAACCCAACAAAACGGATCACTTCAAACTTTATGAAGTTAGGGCTCTAAGTTTAACTCTGGAGTTCAGACTTTATTAAACTTTAGCCTGAAAAACGTTTATAAGCTCGGGGCCAGATATCTAACCACTACACCACGGAGACCGGTACACTTGAGTGTGTGACACCAATTTCATTACATCTGGGTCAGTAAGTTACAACGATTACTGATAATATGCCGGGTATTTTTTTATCGTTAACACGTCGCATTACCTGAGAAAATTGCCTGATATCGCATTTATTGTCACACATAATATATGTTTAATTGACCATGAATGATACAGCCATGACAGGGGGTTAATTGTTTACCTAAGTACTCCAGCAAGCGTTAAATGCACTAAGCTTTGTGTTTGATATTCAGAAGGGTGGCAACTAGAGTGCTAATTGAAAAAGCAACAATTAATTAATTAATGTATAAACAAGCATTACATAAATTCAGTTTTAACCATTGTACTTTTTGAGTTTCTTTATATACTCATTTTGAACGCGGTAATTGTTTTTTCCTTGACATTTTATAAAAATCCAAATAAGAATCGTTAACCTCCTATAACACCACGGAGACCGGTATACTGCGTGCATATTTCTGTTTAAATCACTAGACACTGATACAGACTTGTTTTGGTTGTTGTATCAAACCCTCCTGCACACTATGCCAGACGTGGGATTCGAACCCAGTACCTACCCGCCTGAAGCCCGTATCGTTAACCACTACACCACTGAGACCAGTATACTGCGTGCATATTTCTGTTTAAATCACTAGACACTGATACAGACTTGTTTTGGTTGTTTGTATCAACTCCTCCAGCGTACCGTTGTGGTTCAGTTGTTTGGTCTGAAGAGTCGGGCAGGACGCGTCCATCACACTCACAGAGTTGTTTTTTATTGTGAAAACTTCCCGCACTGGTGTCGACAAGCATATAATACGTTCACCATATCTCCCGCTACGATAGCAAGATTTGCTAGAAAACTAACCTCTAACGTCGACAAGAAATTCAAAACACCGATCATATTTGTAAACTCGGCTTCACGGTTTTCAATATCAATCTTATACTCCAAGCACGAAGCAAGTGTGTTTCATTCATTTGCAGGGTTCCAATTTAAGGCGGAGGTGTGGTAGTACAGATTTGGTATAATATAAAACAGTAGCACATTTTGGAAAATTTATAGACATGACCTTGATTACTTATTTATGTAGGCCTATGTATGTTACATATATTTGTTACCATAATAATAATAATAATAATAATAATAATAATAATAATAGAGGAATAGAAAGTTGGTTTGTTCAACGACACCACTGGAGCCCATTGATTAATAATCAGCGACTATTGTATGTGAAACCCATGGGTATGTCGGTATATGGTCTCAGAAAGAAACAAATCCGCTACTGTTACAGGCTGAATTTTTCATCCAGTATCCCGAAATTCTGGATTTATACCATATATCCGATTTTTTTTCAAAAGCAATTGAATACCAACTGGCCACAAAAGATAAACATTAAATATTGATTTTGTTCAAATTGGACGTATTATGGGGTAATCGTGATATAATTATAGTATATATGCTTGTTGCTCATTTGTAAATTTATACAAAATGGGTATCGCACACTTTATATTAAATTGTTCCAAAAGAGTGTTCACGTGCTTTTTATTTAAAAAAATTCAAAAGTGTTTTCGTACGCTTAAATGTAAAAACATTATAAAAATCCGGAAAACAAACTTAGACTTTGTTGGTGTTAAAATAAGTACAAACCTTAATATCTGAAGAAGAAAAAATAATCTTAAGCATGCAATAATGTTATATCGGAAGCAGACGATAATAGAAAATGAGAATAAAATGTCAAACACGTCAAAATGTCAGTTGTCGTCTGTTGAACAACCAAATGGGAATCATATTGCCATTGGTGGCCACTCGTGTGATCCTAGAGCATTGACTAGCTCATCCAATATCCAGTCTCAAGATCTACATAACCATGACAAGATAACACACAAATTACTTACTTATGAGACAGCGAGGGACGAATAGAGGACTTCTCTCTATATTACAATTATTATACAAAGAAGGAAATCGCCGTCGGACAAGAAACCAAAATGTGATCAGCAATACAAGTGCTTCTTCAGTATCGACATAAAAACACTGGGTAGGAACTGAAGCTGCCTTTGCAATTAAACCGCGTATATACTTCCTTAGATAAGAGATTTCAATAACGATTCAAACAAAATAATTACTACAAATATAGACCATTGACGGTGTAGATGTTATAGATAACGATGTTTCGAGACGCCTGGACTCTGTGACCTTAATGTCTTTTTGGCGCAAATTGTTTGTTGCTAATAATAAAAAGGGAAAAACTCTGGTCTTTTTTTGGTAGTTTACGTATAGTTAGTCTAATCGATTATTTGTACGGTACTACCATTGAACAGATATCTTTGAGAAACCATTAAACAGTTAGTACAAATTTACTACCAGCCTTCACGTACACGTAAATGCATGACAGTGTATTTAATTTGACCTCACATCTATTAGTTGTAACGACAACACGCTTCAAGCCGTAAAAAAATAACGAAATACAAAAATAACCCAATTTATAAGTAGCAGAAAGTAAGACGTAACCCTAACGCGACGCGAACCTACGATCCTTTAGCAATACAATCCATTTAACAGGCCCGTAGCCAGGATTTTGAGAGGGGGTGTCGTTTAGGCTTATGGTGAGGAACGAAGTGCTTCATACGAGGGCGCGATATATAAAATATGTTTTTAATATTGAAGAAAAGTCACCAGTAGTTGGGTCCAAAGACCCGCCCCCTCCCCCCCCCCCCCCAGACCCCCAATTGGCTACGGGCCTGTCTAACTCCCTTTGTCCTCACTACTATCTTATAGTACACGTCATCCTCGAGTGCCTAGAAAGTAGAATCCCACTGCACGCGATAAGGATACTGACAAGGCATGTCCGGAAGCTATTGAAGTTAGATCGCAATCATAGTCCGACTGTCATTATCACCAAAGGACATAATATTATTCCCTGGTCTCGTTGTTTCCTGCATGCCATGTACGCTGATAACTGGATGCTTATTAAGCAATGGTCCAACGCTGTAATCAAACACGAGAGACCAAAAACAAAACAGAAATATTATAACACAGTTTGGTTGCACATGTAATATAAAGCTATACATAAATTTTGAAGTGATACGTCAAATAATGTCAAGAGCGGTGTTTATAAAGATCCTTGAGTTCCTAAGAATTCTTAAATATACGAAAATTCACAGAATACTTCAGTTACTCCTAAATATATAAGAATTTTAAATAAGGTTTAGAATCCTTAGGAATATTTTTTAAATGTCAGAATTGCTCTCAAAGTTAAACAGAACTTAGGCGTCATATAGAGGACTCCTAAAGTTGGTGAGGAATTCTTATTCTAAACAAAATGGCTGCCGTAGTAGCGCTTGTGGGACGCCGCCAATGAGAGTTTATTAGAGAAAGAAAGGATTGTTATAGTTATATACAGCCATGAATAACTGCTAAAATGTTTTTATTTAGATCGAGGCGGTATTCTTTATGTTACTGACCTTAAATATGGACTGTCAGATTTCCCCGAACTACGAAAGGAATTTCATCTGAGAATTTTCTCAAAGTTATGTTTATGATATTATTAACTAAAGATTGTCTCAGATGAATCTTAAAAGTAATTTTATTCATTCAGAGTATTCTTACCATGTTAAGAATTTTCTGAGTAGGCCCTATTCTGAAAACATTCTAAAAATCTTTATAAATATCGACCCTGGTCTCTTTTTCGCTACTCTGTTTTCGCATCTGCACTGTAATTGTTTTATACAGATATAATTTTGTGAAGCAATAATTTCTGCATGGGTTGTTAATGGTTCTATGATTGAATAAACAACGCTTGTGGACAAAACGCAATTTAGACGTCCATCCTTTAATCATGTTAATTTCTACCTGTATCTGTATGGTGTATAAAAAAAACACCTGTAGATAAATGATTTCATGTTCATCGGGTGGTCGTTTCAAACAGGCTTCACTGTACTTTCGTGCTAACTGCTTAAACTGACATTAGTGAGTCCGACGGGTTAAACATTACGCTTTTATGAACGTATGTCTTCATAGAGTCGTACGTTTACGATCATTTGAATTTACTAAAGTTTTACAAACTCTAGACGTTTGAGAGAGTGGATAAATCCTCGTGTTAAATGCCCTGTACTTACTGTAAATTACACACATAAATCACGCCGCTGAGAGTTGTATTATATGAGTAGCAAATACGCAAGTGTCCATCGTGGCTTGATAAAGTGCGGCATAAATATCTCCTCTAACATGCAAGTTGACTTTAGACCATGACTTTTCGCACGGTAAAACGTAGTTGTAAAAGAAAGGTGTAAACATTGATTTATTCTATAGTATTTTCATGATCCATCATCGCCGAGATGTGTCTGATACAATATTAAAGTTGGTTTGTTTAACGACACTACTAGAGTAGATTGATTAATAATTATGAGCTATTGGATGTTAACTATCAACACATAGTCAGAGAAGAAACCTGCTGTAACCACATAGGCCACTAGCAAGATTAGCAAGAAGAAGTCTTTTACGTTAACTTTTTTACAGACAGGATAGCACACACCACAGCTTTTGATGTACCAGTCGTGGTTGTAACAAGTAGAGTAGGTATTCGCAGTACTAGACTGTATGACATGCCATCATAACCAGTAGAGTACGCAGTAACATATAAGCATCGTAACCCCGTATATTTAAATTGAAACATTTGCGATGAGGGTAGCTACAGCTGATTCGCTCATGGTATTTCAAATCGACGGCATACTTCTGTTAAATCCTACACCTAGACTTACCAACATCTGGAATACACAGTCAGTTATAGCAAACTAAAGTAATACGTCAAAAATATACCAGACCATTGTAATGATGTTGTCATTGGTTGGGAGTTATACTCGTTTTAAAAGATGCGTTTCCTGTTTAGCAACATTGCCGACATGAACGGTGAATAAACTACCAAACAGGTATTGACATCAAACGAACTCATCCCTGTGGTATTTCCCATTTCCAGGTGCGTTTCCGAGTCCCGTGTCTATACTCAACACTATATTAAGAATATAATATAGCGTATTGTATTAAGTGTGTTTGTCCGGTTTGATGAAGTTTTATGAATTGACAAATAAACCCAAACTGGAAAATAAACACGGATACGAAATAAAGATTTACGTGCCTATATTCAATTAAGGTTCACGCACGTTGTCCTGGGTACGCAATCCAGGATGCTGGATTGCTAATGTAAACAACGAATAACTACGGAGCAAGTGTACCCCATTGTCTGACGCTTAACCTGATACGGTAGCGAAAGTTGGAATCTGTCTCATTACACGGAATACACATGTGTTTATTTAACATTTTAGAAATTCTCCCCAGGTGACACAATTTCATCCTACGGTGATTATAGCCCTTTGTTGGCCAAATCTCGTTTGTTCTCGTTTTTGACAAAAGCAAGCCGCTTGGACCCCTGTGTCCTATACCCTTGTGTTGCTATCAATTCAATTGCACAGTAACGATAGTATTTAAATTCCTAAAGTAACAGGCATTCACAAATCCCCGTGTCTACCTGAATCGTCTGTACTTTTATACTGTAATTTATTACATCATTCTAGCTCATAACTGTCGTAGCACAGAATAACATTGATCCTGTCTTTAATTTGAATTTATAATTGGGTTACGCAGATTTGACATTGTACGTGAAATTACATATATTATTTTACTTTGATATATGTCTTAAAATGGTCATGGGTGAAAACGTTGAATGAATTTCCCCTAGGACCTCATGACCCACGGTCTTAAACTTGTCTTTGTCGTCCTTAAATAAAAAGAAAACAAAGGAAACTAAAGCCGGTTTAAATTGAAGGAAACATAATCGGTGTGTTTTCCGAGATTGCTTACTGTAATACATCAGTTTGCACCTTTATCTTAGATTCCAGTTACAAGAACGCGATACAGTATTCTTTCTCATTTTCCTCTTTCTTATTGCACACTAAACTTTAATTAACCTTTTGTATTTCTTCTTATAAATAACACTTTGTCTTGATAATAATATGTCTGTGTACCTAACTAACTTGTAAGTCTAAATTTCAATTGTTAAATTAGCTTTTGCTCCTTTGTCGTGTACTTTTTTTTACTTCTCCTATACTTTTTCTTTGCCTTCTACGATTACTACTTTTTCATCTCTATTTGCTCCTACTTGGGCTTCTCGTGTTTCTTCTTCTTCTTCTTTTTCACTTTTTCACTTTTTCTACTTCTTCATACTACTTTTCCGTTCATGCTGATTATAATGTTTAGTTAAATGATGTTGATGAAACCTGTGTTCCAAATCTATTCTATTACATACAAATAATTCGAGTCGTGTATTATATTTATTAGTCCCAAAACAGTCATTCATTCTATTCTATTCTCATCACTACAATAAACAAGAACACATTGTTAAATTGAATACAGCCAATCCGGTCTTTATTTATTTCAAAAAATAAATAACACACACACACACACACACACATCCAAACACCTACCCCGACACCATCTAATATCATATTATCCAGGCATGCCAACCTCACTGTATAATACAGTTGTTTAACACAGATAATAGAAAGCAATTATGTAATTCTGGAATATTTCTTTATAAATCAGACAAATTAAGAAAAGAATCCTTATGATGTATTTTCCGAAAATATGGTACCAATTTTTTATATGTATATGTATGTGTATGTATTGTTTGCTTGTTTCTCCTGTACATGTAATGTATATTGTATATGTAATTTGTACAAATG
>JAUTCZ010054719.1:0-10548 GCA_032273805.1 Melanodrymia brightae | reverse complement strand
TTTCCATACGATTTTCATCTTGTTTTAATCACCGCAAATGATTATGGGGTTTATTGATAGAAAGTATGAAACCATGTTATTGTTTACATTCTGCTTAATTGATCGGTTTGGCTGTTAAGGTCTCCTTAAATGTTCTACTAGTAAATGACCATATTTTACTGTAAACTTGTGTGTGCATATAGTTTAAAGTATGTTCTTTATATTTCGAAAATAAACAAGTATTTATAAAATAGGCGGGAAGTGCCATTTTGTAACTATCAGACTGTAACTTTAACTTAGTAACTAGAAAACAAACATTACCCATAGCTAAACTATTTTCGCCAATACCATGTGTTATCAGTGTTAACAGGTCAGGGTTAAAGCATTCAACACCTGAATTACTTCAGCAGGATGATAGAGGAACCTCACAGGCTTTTTAAATTATGACGCAGCACTCACTGATAACTACATGTAGTTTGAAATTGTATGTAATAATTTGTTAATTAACCCATAGCATTTCTGCTTTGACAAATACATCATGTCACAGTCGCTCGTACTGTTCAAATTTCCGTGTACAAAATTGTGAACATTCCCATAAGTAAATATCAATATGGCACACTCACCTCTAAACGCCACAGTGGCACTGACTTTGTCTTCTCCAATTTGCAATTCATATACTCCAGTATCTGGCGCACCAGCTTCTTTCACAGTCAGACTATGACGTTTGCCTACTACACTGATGGCATAACGGCCGCCATCTTTGATTTCCTTGCCATTGAATGACCACTTGGCGGGTATACCTGCTGTGTTATAGTATGCTGCCAGGACGATATCGTCTCCAATATTTACGATCGTATTGGACATAGAGTTCGTGAAGTCTAAAACGAAAAGATTTAACATGCTCAATGAATTAAAAATGAGTTACCTTGCCATATTTAATAAGAATACCATTTGCTGATAATAAATAATGAGGTAATAGAATTCAAAACAACAGAAATATTTGTATTTATAACATTGATCTTCATACGATGCTAAGGAGTGCTTGTACAATACCACACATATACGGCATTTGTTTTAATTCAATAGTTGTAATGTTTTACAGTTTACTTGTAATATAGCATAGTGACGATGTCCATTCTTTTTAGATGTTCATTAATCGATGAATTCAAGAAATGCTTTATGATTATAGCTCTAAAATAGGTTTAACGTTATTATAGAATGTACAAGTGCATGCTTATATAAAGCAAACAAACTTCATGGTGCACTATGCCTTGATGTAATAAAATCCCAGAAATAATTGAGATGATGTACAACTAGACAGTAATGACAAACTTGATTAATAAACATTGGCTATTGAATGTCAAATCTTAATGACGAAGGGTATTACGCAAAGTCGACTTGGCAAGAACTCACGAATCACAGCTAAAGCCGTCATGATACCAGGTGTTCGCGAAAAGTGAGAGCTTCCTGCCCCACCAGTGATACATGTTGATAGTAGTTATATGGTTTGTATACTGTCTTCATCGAAACGATAACAATGCGTAGAACAGGTCAACGTAAGGTATTGCAAATGTGCCAACGGTGCGTCATATAGTGAAATAGCCTCTGAATGTCTATCATAATAAGCTGTTTGAATGTTATTACAAGTCCATGGATAGCATAACCCTGATGAAAAAACTTTTAACGACAAAAATAGTTTCAAATTTCTATGAGATTTGATCTGATTAATCTCCAAGTCCAGGATGTTCGACTACGGCAGTGACAACATCTCACATCTCATAAGAGAAGTCTAACAATAGTATTTCTTCTACTGGCATTCTCAACACAATTGAGTAAAATAATGTTCAACTTACCTGGACATAGTTTTGGTATGCAGTCGCCTGACCTTTCGTCTTTATCTTTACCAGGACATGTGTCTCCACCATTGGCTGGTGCTGGCTTATTGCACAACCTCGTTTTAGTGATAAGCATCGTCCCTTTCCCACATGTCACTGAGCAAGGTCCGAACTTATCAGGTCCCCAGGTACCCCAGACACCATGAACTGTGCAACAGAACAAAAAGTGGTAACTAGACGAGCAAAATGTAGAACACTTGCTTAATAAAATAGTCGTAACCCAGTTCTAGTGCTGGATAGTAGAGCAAATGATGCATACTAAGTCAAATACTTGGTAATAAGTCAAATGGGGTATAATATGTAAAGAACAATTTTCATATCCATTTTAATAATCTTACCCTTGACATTTTGTAAAACATCAAATTCAAAGATTGTTAGTGTATGACTGCACCAACCGAATCCACAATCACATTTATACAATAATTTTGTCACGAGACAAGTATTTGAGATAAATGTGCACATTGAGCTATTATAACCATAGGAGAGACCAGAAATACAGGGACTATACATATATTGGTATTGTAACCAGTATGATGTAATAAAAAGTTTATCTTAAAAATAAACATGTTCCATGAGCAAGAACTATTTTACACATATCATTTTTTATGCACGCACTGTGACATAAGTTTCAAAAGTAGTTTTAGGCAATGTGTCCTTAATATGATTCTCTCACCTCTAAATTTAACAATGGCACTGACTTTGTCTTCTCCAATTTGCAAACCATATACTCCAGCATCTGGCACACCAGCTTCTTTCACAGTCAAACTATGACGTTTGCCCACTACACTGATGGCATAACGGCCACCATCTTTGATATCCTTTTCATTGAATGACCACTTGGCGGGTATACCTTCTATGTTATAGTCTGCTTCCAGGATGATATCGTCTCCAAAATTTACGATCTTATTTGAAAGAGGTTTCAGAAAGTCTAAAAGGAAATAATTAATATATGAAGTGAATTAAAAAGCGTTACGTAGTATACATAGAAGCATGCCATTTTACTAGTAACTGGATTACATAGAATTAAAAAAGAACTGAAATCTTGGAATTAATAACGTTGATATAAAACTGGCACCATATCACCACTGTCTATGTGATCACTTGCCTTCAAAACTTGGATATTGAAACCTTGGATACAAACCACAATAGTTGAAAGTGTTATCTGCAGTTAGAACACGTAACTGCTTCAAAACAGTAAATACTGCTTATTCTGATTGTTAGTTGTATAAACTAATCAATCAATTTGACGCCTCAGTTGCCAGGGTTTCAAACTTCAGTTCGACTGATCTTATTAATTTTCAAGAACACTATGTACGACTATGGTAGGAAAATCATAGTACTGAGGGCACAATCATGTCACAATAGTCTTTGTTACACCAGAGTTTCCGGCAGAACTCAATAAAACAATGTTTAATATACCTGGGCAATCTTCGGGGTTGCAGTCTCCAACCCTTTCCTCTTTGCCTTCACCAGGACAATCGTCTCCACCATTGGCTGGTGCTGGCTTGTTGCACAGCCTCGTTTTGGTTATAGTCTGTGTTCCACCATCGCAAGTCGCCGAGCAAGATCCAAGCTTTTCATCTCCCCAGGGACCCCATTTACCATGCACTGAGTAGCAGATAGAAGGGAAATAATGTATTAATACAGAGCAGAAGTTGTACATATTTTAAATAGAATATGCATGGCTTCATAGTTTCGTGTTATTATTTGTTCTTAATAACGTTTATCGGACACGAATTCATAACCCGGGATCACTGCTGAAAGCTTTCTTAATGATTATAGAAAGTCTTCAAATGCATGTCACATTGCAACTCATGCTGACAAAACACAAATACTGAACTTGAATTTAATTGTTAATCAGTATTATTGGCGAAAACAATACCGTAGACATGAAAATTAAACGTTATACTTTAGGTGGTGGATCGGAATAAGCAAATCGTGTATCTTAATTGTTTTCAGAGTCCATAATGTCTTGTTTCCAATATTTGTTAAACTGTCTTCTACATAGATACACGTTCATGAGTCATTGTTGAAATTAAATGTTACTAAGGTACACACCTCTAAACGCCACAGTGGCACTGACTTTGTCTTCTCCAATTTGCAAACCATATACTCCGGCGTCTGGCGCACCAGCTTCTTTCACAGTCAGACTATGACGTTTGCCCACTACACTGATGGCATAACGGCCGCCATCTTTGATTTCTTTGTCATTGAATGACCACTTGGCAGGTATACCTTCTGTGTTGTAGTCTGCTTCCAGGAAGATATCGTCTCCAAAACTTATGAGCTTATTTGAAAGAGGTTTCAGAAAGTCTAAAAGGAAATGATTAAGATATTGAGTGAATCAAAAATGCGTTACGTAGTTTACATAGAAAACATGCCATTTTACTAGTAGCAGGATTACAGCTAAGATCATAGAATTAAAAAAAGAACTGAAATCTTTGAATTAATAACGTTGATATTTGTAAGTTTCTGTAAATAGCAAAGAGCAGATGAAACAAAACTGGCACAATATCGTTACTGTCTATGTGATCACTTGCCTTCAAAATTTGGATATTGAAAACTTGGATACAAACCACAATAGTCGAAAGTGTTATCTTCAGTTACAACACCTAACTGCCTAAAACAGTAAAAACTGCTTATTCTGAGTGTTAGTTGTATAAACGAATCAATCAATTTGACGCTACAGTTGCCAGGGTTTCAAACGTTCATTTCAACTGATCTTATTAATTTCCAAGAACACTATGTACGACTATGGTAGAACAATCATAGCACTGACGGTACAAGTATGTCACAATAGTGTTTGTTGCACCCGAGTTTCCGTCAGAGATCAATAAAACATTATTTAATTTACCTGGGCAAATTTCTGGGTTGCAGTCTCCAGTCCTTTCGTCTTTATCTTCACCAGGACAATCGTCTCCACCATTGGCTGGTGCTGGCTTGTTGCACAGCCTCGTTTTTGTTATAGTCTGTGTTCCACCATCGCAAGTCGCCGAGCAAGATCCAAACTTTTCATCTCCCCAGGGACCCCATTTACCATGCACTGAGTAGTAGATAGAAGGAGAAATAATGTATTAATACAGAGCAGAAGTTGTGTACATTTTAATTAGAATATGCATGGCTTCATACTTTGTGTTTTGTTTTCATCACAGGAATTTTTTGACAAGTATTTATAACACAGATTCGCTGCTGAAAACTTTCTGAATGATTATAGCAGGTCACATTGCAACTAACTCATCAATGACCGTGTTGGTCATTATTTTGTACGAAAGCAATACCGTAGACTTCAAAGTTAAAAATTGTATTGTAGGTGGTGGATCGGAAAAAACAAATCTTGTATAATTCAGAGTGCATAATGTCTTGTATCTAATATGTCTTGCACTGTCTTCTACCTATATACAATTTTAAACACATTCATGAGTCATGATTGAAATTAAATGTTATTAAGGTACACACCTCTAAATGCCACAACAGCATTAGATTTGTCTTCTCCAATTTGCAAACCATATATTCCAGCATCTGGCGCTTCAGCTCCCTTCACAGTGAGACTATGACGTTTGCCATCTGCCTTGATGCTGTAGCGGTCGCCATTAGTAAGTTCCTTGTCATTGAAAAACCAAGTAGCTGACCTGCCCTCCACAGAGTAATCAGCCTCCAAGAAGATATCGTCCCCGAAATTTATAATCTTATTCGAAAGAGGATTCGTAAAGTCTAGAACTGAAATGTTTAATGTGCTAAGTGAGTTAGTAATGAGTTACTTTGCTTAATTATCAAGGATACTATTTGCCAATAATAGGATTACAGACGAGGTTATCTAATTTAAATTAACTAGAATAATAGCCGACACGAACCAGGAGCCTGTTTCACAACATATTTACGACTAGTTGTGGACGCAAACGTAAATATCTGACTAAAAATGTTTCCCAAAATATATATAAACATAATTGTCTCCAAGAACGAATAGTGTCCGAGGATAATACGCCACAAATGACCAAAAAACCATGACTTTTCTGAGGCTAATAGCCATAGCCTTAGCATTAACCGTTAACGATCGATATTTCTCTACTTACGTTTACGTCCACAATTAATGGTAAACTAGACTTACGATGTTTTATGAAATAGGCCCCTGATCTTAAATTTTCATCTTACTTTGTGTTATTGATCTTCAATAGCTCTATGTATAACTATGACAAGGACATCTCATCAAACATTAGTCGAAACATGTCAAAGTATCCTTTCTTATACAAACATGTATGGCATAATTGAATAAAACAATGTTTAATATACCTGGACAATCTTTTGGGTTGCAGTCTCCCGTCCTTTCGTCTGTATCTTTACCAGGACACTCGTCTCCGCCATTGGCTGGTGCTGGCTTATTGCACAACCTCGTTTTGGTTATAGTCCATGTCCCATCTCCACACGTCACTGAGCAAGATCCAAACTTATCTTCTCCCCAGGGACCCCATTTACCATCGACTGAGTAGCAGATAGAAGGGAAATAATGTATTAACACAGAGCAAACGTTGTATACATTGTAATTAGAATATGCATGGTTACATAGTTTCGTGTTTTGTTTTCATCACAGGGTTTTTCTGACAAGAATTTATAACACAGATTCGCTGCTAAGAGCTTTCTGAATGATTATAGCAGGTCACATATCAACTCATCAATGACCGTGTTAGTAATTATTTTAGGCGAAAGTAATACCGTAGACTTCAAAGTTAAAGATTGTATTGTAGGTGGCGGATCGGAAAAAGCAAATATTGTATAATTCAGAGTGCATAATGTCTTGTATCTACATAGATACAATTTTAAACACACTCCTGAGTCATGATTGAAATAAAATGTTACTAAGGTACACACCTCTAAATGCCACAACAGCATTAGATTTGTCTTCTCCAATTTGCAAACCATATTCTCCAGCATCTGGCGCTTCAGCTCCCTTTACAGTGAGACTATGACGTTTGCCATCTGCCTTGATAGTGTAGCGACCGCCATTAGTAAGTTCCTTGTCATTGAAAAACCAAGTAGCTGACCTGCCCCCCACAGAGTAGTCGGCCTCCAGGAAGATATCGTCCCCGAAATTTATAATCTTATTCGAAAGAGGATTCGTAAAGTCTAGAACTGAAATGTTTAATTTGCTAAGTGAGTTAGAAATGTGTTACTTTGCTTAATTACCAAGGATACTATTTACCAATAATAGGGTTACAGACGAGGTTATCTAATTTAAATCAACTGGAATAATAGCCGACACGAACCAGGAGCCTCTTTCACAACATACTATCGACTAGTTGTGAACGTAAACGTAAATATCTGACTAAACGTGTTTCTCAAAATATATCTGAACATAATTGTCTCCAAGAACAAATAGTGTCAGAGGGTAATACGCCACAAATGACCAAACACCATGACTTTTCGGCGGCTAATAGCCATAGTCTTAGCATTAACCGTTAACGATCGAAATTTCTCTACTTCCGTTTACGTCCACAATTAGTCGTAAACTAGACTTACGGTGTTTTATGAAACATGACCCTGATCTTTAATTTTCATTTTACTTAGTGTTATTAATCTTCAATAGCTCTGTGTATCACTATGACAAGGACATCGCATCACACATTAGTCGAAACATGTCAAAGTATCATTTCTTATACAAACATTTATGGCATAATTGAATAAAACAATGTTTAATATACCTGGACAATCTTTTGGGTTGCAGTCTCCGGTCCTTTCGTTTGTATCTTTACCAGGACAATCGTCTCCACCATTGGCTGGTGCTGGCTTATTGCACAACTTCGTTTTGGTTATAGTCCATGTCCCATCTCCACACGTCACTGAGCAAGATCCAAACGTATCTTCTCCCCAGGGACCCCATTTACCATCGACTGAGTAGCAGATAGAAGGGAAATAATGTATTAACACAGAGCAGACGTTGTATACATTTTAATTCGAATATGCATGGTTACATAGTTTCGTGTTTTGTTTTCATCACAGGGTTTTCCTGACAAGAATTTATAACACAGATTCGCTGCTAAGAGCTTTCTGAATGATTATAGCAGGTCACATATCAACTCATCAATGACCGTGTTAGTAATTATTTTAGGCGAAAGTAATACCGTAGACTTCAAAGTTAAAGATTGTATTGTAGGTGGCGGATCGGAAAAAGCAAATATTGTATAATTCAGAGTGCATAATGTCTTGTATCTACATAGATACAATTTTAAACACACTCCTGAGTCATGATTGAAATAAAATGTTACTAAGGTACACACCTCTAAATGCCACAACAGCATTAGATTTGTCTTCTCCAATTTGCAAACCATATTCTCCAGCATCTGGCGCTTCAGCTCCCTTTACAGTGAGACTATGACGTTTGCCATCTGCCTTGATAGTGTAGCGACCGCCATTAGTAAGTTCCTTGTCATTGAAAAACCAAGTAGCTGACCTGCCCTCCACAGAGTAGTCGGCCTCCAGGAAGATATCGTCCCCGAAATTTAGAATCTTATTCGAAAGAGGATTCGTAAAGTCTAGAGCTGAAATGTTTAATGTGCTAAGTGAGTTACAAATGCGTTACTTTGCTTAATTATCCAATTTAAATTAACTGGAATAATAGCATACACGAACCAGGAGCCTGTTTCACAACATATTTACGACTAGTTGTGAACGTAAACGTAAATATCTGACTAAAAGAGTTTCCCAAAATATATCTAAACATAATTGTCTCCAAGAACGAATAGTGTCCGAGGGTAATACGCCACAAATGACCAAAAACCCATGACTTCTCGGCTAATAGCTATAGTCTTAGCATTAACCGTTAACGATCGAAATTTCTCTACTTACGTTTACGTCCACAACTAGTCGTAAACTAGACTTACGGTGTTTTATGAAACATGCCCCTGATCTTAAATTTTCATTTTACTTTGTGTTATTAATCTTCAATAGCTCTCTCTATGTATCACTATGACAAGGACATCGCATCACACATTAGTCGAAACATGTCAAAGTATCCTTTCTTAGACAAACATTTATGGCATAATTGAATAAAACAATGTTTAATATACCTGGACAATCTTTTGGGTTGCAGTCTCCAGTCCTTTCGTCTGTATCTTTACCAGGACAATCGTCTCCGCCATTGGCTGGTGCTGGCTTATTGCACAGCCTCGTTTTGGTTATAGTCTGTGTTCCACCACCGCAAGTCACCGAGCAAGATCCAAGTTTATCATCTCCCCAAGGACCCCATTTACCATCGACTGCGTGATAAATGCTTACTTCAATTTGTTTTGTTTAAAAACAGTCTTTCGTCATTATACCAGTTAATAGATACAGGTAACTTATATTATTAGTACACAATACTATACGTAAATAATACTAAATATATGAAGTTAAAGTTAACTTTGGTGTTTAAAAACAAACTAATAAATATATGATAGAATTTAATGGTATTAATTATGTTTATTTTATTGTTTGTTGGTGCTTGTCATCAAGATGTTTCAAAATGTTATCAATCGTGTTTGTTCTATATTAGTATTTGACTGTTTGATCGCAAATATGTTGGTTGCCTTTCAGATCTATTTTGTAGTTTATAGTCGGAAGCAAATGTAGCGTGTCCCATCCACTACCATTCTTACACCACTATTGGTTGGGCGTGTTGGCATTAGAACATTTGTAAAAATATTGTTGTCATACATTGCTGATTTTACAATAGTGGCTACGATACATTATTTATTAGAATAACCTGTTTTAATGACCTACCTGCACATTCTTTCAATATACAGTCGCCTGACTTTTCTTCTTTAGCTTCACCAGGACATTTGTTGCCACCGTTAGCTGGGGCTGGCTTGTTGCATAACCTCGTTCTTGTTATAGTCCATGTCCCAGTTCCACATTTCTTTGAGCAATCTCCAAACATTTCCTCTCCCCAGTCGCTCCAACCTCCGTGAACTGTTGTATAAACAATGTTTTAAGAATACAACCGAATTGACAAAACGGCAATATGTTAGGTGAGCGACAGGACAGCACCTACGTTGCTGTGCTGTCTTCCGCTGCATGCATATTGCTCTACACAACATCAGCCTTGAACACTTGTAACTTGGGAAATATCAAGTTAACAGCCTTACGTTCAAAAGGGCGAACATTCTGCTACCGAGACAAAACGTTTTGTCACCGGTGTTTGCATCTAACAGTAAATGAATGTGATATGATAGTACACAATCGGCACCAGTCTCATAGTTCCAGAGCGCTCGCCTTATTGAACGTAAGGCTGTTGTCCTCAGGGTTTGGTCAGTCTAGCCAGATTTGTACTTGATCTGATGGTGTCTTACGTGCCTGTGTTTTATGATTTTTGCTGTGGGGTGGGGGCGGTATCTGAATTGATTTAATCTTGATATTATTTGCCTTGCTCGTCATTTGGACTATTGGACGTCATTCAATATATTGGACGTTTCTCAGCAAAAGTTAAATATTGATGTACATGTTAATTAGGGCAAATGTTGATATTTTCTATGTATTCCGATCATATTAATATTATTCGGTATGCATGTCTGTTGGTCTATTGCAGAGGTGGATCTAGGAATCTATATTATATATATTACGTATGCACAGTATGTATGTATGTATGTACATGTATGTATGTATGTATGTATGTATGTATGTATGTATGTATGTATGTATGTATGTA
>JAUTCZ010054718.1:0-19075 GCA_032273805.1 Melanodrymia brightae | reverse complement strand
TTATTTTAATTTAAAAACAACTCATGTATTTTTTAACAACATAGACTGTTTATAAATAAGGGACTGAAAAAAAAAAAGAAGATATATATTTTTTTTTGCGGGAACGAAAAATGGGTTACGCAAAACAACAATTGCATGAATGACGTGCGAACCAAACGATCGTTCGCGCAATTTTCGCAGGCCTGAAACATAACTTGCATATGACTGAAAAAAACAGAATCTTGTTTACAAATTAGTTCACACAAAAACACTTCCATATTTACATAATGCCAACTGTTGACGTATTATCTCGCACGGTTAAGTAGTAAATGCTAACAAAATTAATGAGCGATTAGAAACTGGTATTGAACTAGTCCATAAATGGACGACACGTAATATCGTTGACGTGTGGATGTATATGTCAACGATATTACGTCGAACGAAAATGGGTGATAGGATACCAGCAAGCTGTACTGGAACTGGAGCAGAGCAACGTAGATTATTCACCACTGAAACCAATCACAACCTGTTTGAACCATATTACACACACGTACGACCTACTTGAAGAGCATATAAAGACACACAAATTGCTTTCTTGTAGCAACATTATTACGTCGCGTTATTCAAAGAATGCACAAGAAAAACTTCTTAAGCAAATAGATTGGATTAAGTGCCCATCAAGGGCAGGTAATCCCGTCTACGTTAGCAAAGAAGTCCCAACTTTTAAGACGAGTGCCACCGAACTTACGCATTATAATGCTATTTTTTTAACATATTTCTGGCTAATACAGCAATTTTATTACTAAAATTAACATTTACTTTCGTGTTATTGCTTAAAATATCAATATACCGGTATGTACATGTCTAACCAATGTGTTTGTAGTAGCATTAATATAGCCATTGAACTTTTGCCTACAATAATTTAACTTCCCAGTTACTAAATTATTTTTAGACAAAAGCACACAGTAAGCTACTATAATAATTTGGATGTTCATAAACATATATAGGATACACACACATTGATATTGTAAGTAATAATATGTTAATTTTAATAATAACAAATGCTCTATTGGCCAGAAACATGTTACAAATGACATAAGACGCGCATGTACGGTGGCACTCGTCTTAAAAGTCGGGACTGTCCCTTTAATGGTCAATGTTAATGGTGTAGTAAAGTTCGATTAACTATTACTTGCGACATTACAGCTGATTAAATAAAATAAAAACATTTACACTTCAAAAAGTGGTCCTAGGTAAATTGTGTACCTCTTTATGATAGCCAACTGTTACAGTGGCAGATAGTTTTTGACAGTTGGAAGCATGGTAATATTTTAGGAGTGGGGAAACAAGGCACATGGAATCACTCCTAACAAGAGAAGAGGCAGCTAATTAGAATTTATATTCAATGATCAAGATTTTTTTTTTATATGATCAAAAAAGCACTAAAATTGTAAAGGGATGGCGGCTGGGAATCAAGATAACATTTGATAATGTGAGGCTCGTTACATAGATTCAATGTCAAGATAAAAATTAAAGAGGACCTAGACATTTATCTTGATGACTCAGGTTATATAACTGTCTTCAAATGAAGAACTTATATGCAAAGCAATTGACCTCGTTTTTTTACAAGGCGACATCCATGTCTAGCAGAGCTAACGTGTCAACGTAACTATATATATATTTTTTTATGTTATGGTATATTTATTTACCTCTTTGGAAATGATATGAGTATAATATATAAGCTATAGCAAGTCTAATCAGTTCCCATCTTTTAGATTTAAGATTGGTCTAGTATTTATTCCAGTATTCTGATTAGAGTAAGTTGTAGAAACACAAAGTTGTAGCTTTTGTCGTTTCAGTATTATTTCTACGCCGGACTGGTTGCTAGGGTAGCAATTGTTTTCTTTCGCGTCCGCTCTGCCGCTATAAACATATAATACGTTTGCCGCGTGATTAAAGAATCGTTGTTTACCATTCTACTAATAGCGTGAATATATAATAATTAAAATGAAATACATGTAGCTACCTCGGGGAAATCCGGAGTTGAGGGATATTTTGTACTGGGTAATGGTTGGATTAACAATGACCGATATGATTTAATCCAAACGACACTAAGGTAATCTTTCTCGTTATACTTTACTTGTAGTTGAATAGACAATTGTCGGTTTATCGCCGAGTGTACAGGATTTAATAGATTAAAACAGTAATGACTAATTAGAGCCTTCTATTGGCGATATTGCGTAGGCTTAATCAATGTCGCGTCTGTTACCAGTCATAACAAAACTGTATATGGCTTCGTATTATGAATTATCGTACATTTTTTGTTTAATATTTGTGAAACAACTATGGCGTGTAGTAAGTATAGGCCTATATTTATGTTCTAAGATGTAAAAACTTAAAGTAATAAAGAACTTGAACACGAAAAGCACTATTTATTTAAATGGTTGGGTAGCAAGCCCGTATTTCGTACGAAAACTTATTTAAAATCAACATAGAGGTCCACTCTATTTTTTTTCTATTGACTGTCCAATCTTCCCAAAATAATGAACCCAAAATGAACCATCCCGCAGATAATTTTATACATAACTTAAAAAAGACTGAACATTATGAGATAAATAACGCTAATTATGTACGTAACTGATTTTGACTGCTGTTGAACATTCAGCCGCTTAGATTCGAAGGACTGCTGCTGTTCACAACACAGTTGATGATCAGTAGGCCCATGTGATGCTATCTGAGAAACTTAACATCAGCTTCTCTACACTCTTAAACAAGCTTTGCATCTTTATCCGAACGGATCAGTCGTCATACATTGTGTATTTGTTGATAACGTATTTGACCTGGCAATTACCTCGGGTTATCGTCATGAAAAATCCATACTATACAGAACTGAAGTGAACAGTTCTAGGTGCTTTTTCACTGAGAATTTAAACGCCCCCGCCTTGGGTATTGTCCGCCATCTAATTAAGGCCGTTATATTACCCAATGCTACTAATGGGGTTTCCAAGGCGGGAATATACTACATGCGTATAGTTACCATTCGACTTTTGTATGCGTAATGTAATGATGCAATCATATCTAAGCAATAGGGCGTACTGGAATAGTGGGGCTGACGGGATTTGTTCTTAAAATTTCCCTTTAAAGATTAGTTTTAGCCCTGAACAAAAACCATTTTGGTACTAAATAATCGACCAATAAAAATCAGTTTTTTGTTCTGTCTTTCTCATAAAAATGCTAAATTTGCTAGGTGACGGGTGCTGCATAGATACCTTGTCCCATACCCCTATGTATTTATTAGTTACCTAAAACAAAACTTTTTCAGCTTTCATCCCTTTCTACATTTATGCATTATTTTATTACACTGTAAATGTAATCTTTTACTATATACCTTTGCACATTATATCGTTTCAAATATCTCTGTTAGTCATGTATGCATCGTGCGGTTTATAAACAACCAAGCATCTTGAATAATACATGTATTATTATTTTTAATAATACGATCATAGAATCCCCTCGTGACAACACCGCACGCCATCACATAAACTTGGCTACACATTGGTTTACAATCAATAGATTTTACCCAAATCAGTTAAATCGTGATTAATTATTTATTCAGCTTTATTACTTAAATTATAATGGCAGCTATTCCTTGGATATATGATACATACTCAATGCTTATGTTCATGCACCTTTTTTCTGCAAC
The DNA here is from genome assembly GCA_032273805.1 of Melanodrymia brightae. Classification (NCBI taxonomy): domain Eukaryota; kingdom Metazoa; phylum Mollusca; class Gastropoda; order Neomphalida; family Peltospiridae; genus Melanodrymia; species Melanodrymia brightae. The sequence continues at coordinate 15,393 of JAUTCZ010054718.1, read as the reverse complement.
AAGTGTGGACACAAGTCCAGGAATGTTTACATGGTCATACATTTGTTGCGATACAAATGAGGACATTAATTTTGTCCCGGCTTGTCCAACAATGTTTTTGGACAAATGTATGATCGTGTAGACAGGCCTTTATATTGGTGTTATTTCTATTAGTGTGATTAATTTTAATTTTCTAGCAATCTGAGCCAAGGTGCCCAGTTTTCACCAAATTCTTTATGCAAACAGTTTTTATAAAAACATTTTAAATTGTCTTAAAAACTATTTGGAGATCTCAACGTTTAAACAAATTCAAACTTCCTCAGGGGAATATAATAAAACACTGAGAGCAATAAGGTAAAAACAGACTAACAACAGGTGAGCTGATAAAAACGACACAAGCTAAGAACAAGGCACCGAAGTATGTATTATTCTAGGAATCTTAGTCCTAAGTTAACCAGACTTGTATAAATCACATAGTTCTATTTCATTTTCCCCGCTTGCTTGAAGGTACTATTTCCTTTTATAGATTCGTTTTATTTCGTCGAGATTCCTCTTATTGTTTAACCAATTTTTTACTACAATACCAGACTTGCATTCCTTTTACACCGGAACAACGAAAAGGATACGTTATTGATTATCGGTATAGATAGGAAACTTCTATGGTTGGTGGTCGTTGGGTTTGCCCTTTCTATATACCGACTGAGTCGGCACGGTCATGATAAATCAATGGATTTCAAATCAGACTCGCAACACGCGTAGCATACCTGTACAACATATAAACATAACGTAACAAATCACCACACAAATAAAACAATACTGCAGAGCTCTGAAAAATACATATTTCATATTAAATAGATTATAATTATTCCATGTGATACATGCTATTATATGAAATTATCGAGAGATTACAATACACGGAGAGTGATTCACTGACAAGTGTATATAATAAACAAACCTGCCAAGTCAATATCCGTCTTCTATACACTCAGGACATTGTAAGTCATAGCTGGCACATATCCCACTTCACAATATCGAACACGGGGAAATCCTCGACAAGTTCTGCATACAACACGCAAAACAAAACATTGTCCGCTTCTCAAATCTGTGTTTGTTTTCATGTATTCGTGATCATTTCACTTCGAAACTAAACCCCCTTGCGACGTCACTTTAATGCCGCGGCGATGAAACAATGGGTTTTGATTTGTACAGCACGCGGGGCTAAATCACGATATTATACTGCGCTTTATCTGCCGCGTTGGGAGTTCTATTCTATACAGGTATTTAGGAATTGAATTAAGCACCGTTGCAGCAAGCCAGGACCTGCCTAGCACTCCAGTCAACCTATTATCCAAGCCCAAGTAATTTACTCTGAACAGGTAGATTTGCTGTCTTCGTTCGGTTATTAGGCATAGATCCGGGATAGGCTCAGCCTAGCAAGCCACTTTAATAATGGTCACACTCTGATACATGTATATTGTATTGTTAAACACAATATGATACGAATATGCTTGTAAGGATACTTGTCAATAATCTCAAACTATTTCATTATACGTACAGATCAAAGTCAATAATATTATTTATGATATGCAAATTATTATAATAATTCAGGCCCGTGTATTCTCTGTGCAAGGGTTTGGTTTTTTTTTTGGAAAAAGTAGATCTGATCATTATAAATAATTTATATTTTTTTAAAGAAATGTCGACCTAATATGGTTTTCTCATGAGGTGCTTCGTACGGACCCTCACCCTTAGTATGCTGTTCATCTGCTTTAAAAAGAAATCATGTTTAATATTAAAAGTGGCGTACTGTGATATACATCGTATATATATAGTGACCCCCTGAGTCGCGACTCCCATATACAAGTAAACGCTATGTACATATAATTCAATTGGATAATACCGTCACAAGGAATCTCCCTATTTGTACATCTCTATATCACATTCAAATAACAAGTGTTCATTATTTTGCATTAAATAACGAAAGCGTTTAAATCTTGGAGTTCAAATAGCAGAGAAAAATGTTCATGTACAGTCATACCTGGTTATTCAGCCATCTGAATTATGTAGCAACCTGCATTATACAACCACCTGTATTACAGTCACATTCATTAATACAGCAACCTAATTGTGTGGACGTTATTAATATGATGGAAAAAATAACCCGTATTAAGAGGTCACCTGTCTTAAGTGGCCACTTTTGATTACTGCCTTGGGTGGTTTAACTATATATATTGTTAGTACATAAGTCAATATTAAAAGGTCATTGCGAAGGGGTGAGAGTTACAATTAGTATCAATTACACATGTGCTTGCATGCAAATTGCACAAAGTTAATTCTCAACATGTGCTGGGAAACCTATTAATTTTTGCGGTCGTTCTAAATTAATGTTGTCAGTAGTGGCCTGTCATTCTTACAGTGTATATATCTCTTGTCGACATAAATAAGCGTTGGATAGAATGGGCACGCACTAGCGTGTGTGATATTCGCCTGTCGAAGTGCCAAGGTAAGATCATATTCCAATATAGGTAACGTTCTTTTTTTTATTTGTATAGTCAGAGTATTTTTCTATTTAGACGTGATAGGACTCGAATCATTTCTAAAATATTTACGTGCTTACGAATAATATGTTTACTGTCTCATATTAAATATATACATACTTGGTGTGTGTTTCTAATATAGGCGTAAAGTGGAATCGTGTATTGTCTTTAATAAAAGATGGTATAGTAGGACTGTATAAAACCTATTTATTATGGGTATATTAATACTATGATGAAATACCAGCGTGTGCCAAGTTTGATTAGTTAGTTACTTATTTACGTGCTTATAATTATCCAATTAAGGTTGAAGCACGTCTATTGTGGTCGAGCTGTCCAGCTGCCTTGACTGCCTGTCCAGGACAAAAGTTAGTGTTGGTATGATAGAGGAAACCCGTTACTCCAACTTGATCTTTTATATGCACTTAACCACAGGCAAGACAGTAAATACCACGGCCTTTGTTAAAACAGTTGGGGACACTGGTCGGTGTAAGTGGAATGGAAGTGCACCTACCCATTGCGCATTGCAGAACACTCACTCTGGGTTGGAGTATGAACTGGGATTAAACATCCCATATGCCACGAATTGGATTAGAACCCGGTACATACCAGTTTTCGGCCCGATGCGTTAACCACTGCGATACGTAAGTAACGTTTGTAATGTGAGACTCTTAGACTTGCCGTCTGATAATCATTAATTATCTGAAAAGGGAGCGGGACGTAGTACAGATGTAGAATGTCCGCCTGTGGCTGGATGGATGGAGCAAAACATTTTTATGGGCTATTTTCCGTTCCAGCCAGTGATCCACGACTGGTTTATCAAATTCCGTGGTGTGTACTATCCTGTCTATGGGAAAGTGCACATAACAGACCCCTTGCTGTCATTCGTAGAAGAATAGCCTATGTGGCGGCAGCGGGTTTCCTCTGTGACCATGTGTCAATATAGCCATGGGTCTGACATCCAACAACCGCTGATTTATAATTGATGTGTTTCTAGTGGCGTCGTTAAATAAAGCAAACTTTACTTTTTAATTATCTGAAGCAACTCTTATCGGAAAGCTGTCAAAATACATCAAGAGTTGTTTCCCTTGTATAAAAATGACTGTTGAGATCGAACAAAACACTATAACCTTCTAGACACTATAAAATATATAATGATAGGATTATCTAATTATTGTTCGCTTTAGAATCTGTGCTTATATGACAGATTTAATAGATAGGCCAGCCATGATGACGTGTTTACAACACATTAAGTCTGAATCTAAAACTACATGTATTAATTTGATTGCGTTGTCATGGTGTTTGGGCCTTTAAACGTTCTTTATAATCTTCAAGCTAGTATAAACCGTGATTCGAACGTGATTAAAAGCCACATTAGAACAACAACAACGTAATGGGAAATTGTACTCAGTTTTACGAAGATATAGTAGATGTGATTGTTGTAGTTGTATTTGTTGTTCGCATGTCACTAAGCAAACGAATTTGTGAAATAAAGGAGTGAGAATTAACTCAGCTCAAGCGCGTCCGCCTGAGGTTTTAGAGGCCAAAAGCTCAATACTCCTCAGTGGACAAGTTAGGCTATTTCCCGTTCCAACCCCTTCACCAAAGGCCGTGGTGTATGCTAGCCTGTCTGGGTAAGTACACATAAAATACCCATTGCTATTAATCGGTAAACGTGGCAGCAGCGGGTTTCTTCTGTGACATTATGTCGACATGATAACGTGTTTGACATCCAATAGCTGCTGATTTATAATCAATGAGCTCCAGTGGTGTTTTTAAAGCAACCAACTTTACTGTTTTATGATACGACATTGAACTGATGTATTTTTAAAACTTACTAATGACTGTTTCTGCAGCAGCTGAAACTTATGACTTCTATCATATAAATGGGCCGGAGCAATGGTTGTTTAATCGACAGCTATTAAACACGTGTTAAAGTTTCTTTAGTGACTCCACTAGAGCATATTGATTAATTAATAATTGGTAATTAGATGTCAAACGCATTGTCATTTCGATACGTGATATCAGAAGATGCACGTTTCACGTCACTTGATGTACCAGTGCATGATCATAGTGACTGGTGGGAACTGGAATAAGAACACCTTTAACGGGCCCTGTTAGGGGATTGATCCTTCGTTCTCATTCAGCACCCCAAGCGGAAGCTCTAACCACACAGCTTGAACTCGCTCCTTTCAGTCAAGCATGGCGCTAGTCAGGATGGGCGTCGTTTTGGGGTTTCCTTTCCGATATCCGGCGTCCAGATAACATCCTATCTTCAAAGACGGATTATTGGCAAGAAGATTATTTTCAGCTGATGCACTGATGAATCAATATTTCGTGGCACACGTCATGACTTCATTGATTTTGTCAAGACTCTATACATGAAGATACCCCAGCGGTGTTACCTTTGACTTGCGCATCATACACATCATACGCTTGGCTTCGTTTGTGTCAGACTGTGTTTGCGCATACTTCATCAAAGACTGTCTCAATGGTCGTCTGGGTGTCAGGTCTGTGTCCGGAGAGCGTTCAAATCCCCCTCAGAATTAGCGACAAGGATTATCACTCTGAGTGTTTTTATTAGTGCCATTGACTATAATAATAATTACCATCAAGTGAATCACCGAGTGAAATGGAGTGAGAGAACCGTTTTCGATAATCTTTTAATAATTTCAGCGATATGAAAACGAAGATTTATTTTGAATTGAGTAGTCGTGGATAACATATCTTAATGGTTTTCACACACATAAAGATGATGGTTAGAGATGTCAGCGTGGTGGTAAGAACACGCTCAAAAGCATCAACAGTATCAGCAGCAGCAGCAGCAGCAACTGCGGTAGTAGTGATAGTAATTGCAGTAGTAGGGGTAGGAGTAGTACTACTAGTAGTAGTAGTAGTACTAGTAGTAGTAGTAGTAATAATAATAATAATAATAATAATAATAATAATAATAATAATAATAATAGTTTATTTACAGTAGTTTTAGTTGTAGGATAGTAGTAGCAGTGGTAGTTGTAGTAATAGCAGTAACATGAAATAATATTATATTACCGAACGCTGTCTATAGTTGTGTAACGCTTGTATGTATACAACAAGACAGCGTTCGGTAATATAATATTGTTTCATGCTGAAATAATTGATATTTCGAACCTGCGCATTGATCTATGAGCATTTAATTGCGTCATTAGTAACTCGGCATTTAAACACTCAGAATTGCCACGTAAAGATAACATAATTATTTATCTTAGTACACATCAATCATCATTGCTGTTGTCTGTTTGTGCAAACTAATATTTACTCATTGCTTTTATTTGAACAGTACACATTTGGTGAAGGAAATAGCGTCATATAGAACACGGAACAGTCGTAGATATTCAGTACTACAACATTAATACTGCCGCTGAAGAGAGATTTCGCAATAACGCTCCAAAGCGTTAACAGTAACAAAACAATTTCTCCATACGCGAGACACCAGGTACTTTCAGTTGTAATTATATTAAATGCATACACAATTACCAATCTTCTCAATACATTTGTCACTGTTTAAAACACTGACATCATTAGGCTCGGTACAGCGTGATGGAGGGTTGGTGGGGTGTGGGAAGTTAACTCCCCGTCCCCAATAACTGGTAGGGGCACGTTCTTCACCTCTAAATACTTTACCAGCATTCATTGTGTCATCCAGAGCAGACATACATGTATGTGCAATCGTTGGTCGGGTACATCGTTAATTTATTCCAATGTAGGCGACTAATATAACATGCACTGTTTATTGGTGTTGCCAAGTATGGTTTGTATCCTGTCAAACATTAAATATATTGATCTTTTCTCTCCCGTCAGTCTGGTAGGAAGATTTCGCAAAAGTTGCTACATGGATGACAGATTTACACAAGTGGGCAGTGATGGTCTTTGCACGATGGTTAAGTTTAGTTTGTTTGAGTGGGGGTTGGCTCTTTCAGAACATCTGGAGTGCAGTATGGTTTTTCGCTCTGAATTGAATTCTTCACGTCTCTCCTACTGTTCATGATACATAGGTTCAATACCACGTGTCTTCTCCATGTCACCCTTTTGAGTGCAATTTTCTTGGAGTTGGCTGATGCTGATCATGATGTTTAATCGTACTTCATGTATACATGCTTTAGGCTTAGCATTCTAGAGTTTTCTCCCTAACTTGTACCAAGCCTTTTGATGTATTGATATGGTTTCTTTTACTGTAAACGCAATGTCGGCGCAGTATGTAGAATATTGAGTGGACAAGACTTGAAGGTGGAGCCATTAGGTGCGGACGCCTTTTAGAGGTAGTCAACAAGGTGCAAACAGTGCCCTCACAAGTTATTGATGGGAGAGTGCCCCTCCCAATCTGAACCACCCCGGCTACACCGAACATGCAATAACGATACCAGTGTTTTAAATAGTGAGAAATGTCAAAATCTCACTTTTTGGGAAGATTGGTTATTGTGCAACTGCATACATTCAATTGAAATTGGAAGATATTCAATGGATTTCCTACATTGAACATGTAAAATTAATGATAAAGGATTAATGTTACTGTAAATCGTGGATACCTTTATACAACTATTAAGTGGTGGTATACTGCGTGGTAATGTGTTATTTATACTAAAAAGGGTGGGGGGGGGGCATGTTCTCCCTGTGCCCCACCAAGTGACGCCCATGGTGGGAAGACACGTATGAATGACATATACGTTTTACCAATACATAAAAGCTTACACGCGCCACTTGAAACCCGAAAAAGCGAAAGTTTCCCTTCCGCCATGGCAACATGATCTTTGACCTTTGATGACAACGTCAATTAGATGATTAGTCATTAACTGGTATCATGCTGTCGACAGGTTACAACACCACACATGGAAAACAATCATGTTTAAATCGGCCTTTTATGACTAAACTTGTAAGTGATTTCAGTTGCCCCTCCAGTTTCATATTACGTTAAACATTGGTCCAGCAGGTAGCCCTGGAACCGTTTTATTCAATGTTAATATGATTTTGCATGCCTCTTAGACTCGGGTGTACTTGCAAATACCAAAGAATGGGTTAGTGATATATCTGGAGCGGGTGCATGAGAATCCCTACTAGCCCATCGACTAAAAGACAATTAATTTAGAACCACAAGCGTAAGGTCCTTAATTACATACATGAATTTATTAACATCGACGGTAAACAGTTATTGACAGAACTGATGGAATGTTTATTGTCGGAAATGGTCGAATATTTATTTTTGGAAATGGTGGAGTGTTTATTGTTGGAAATGATCAAATGTTTATTATCGGAAATGGTCGAATGCTTTAATATTGAAGGAATTGGTAGAATGTTAATTGCCGGAAATGGTCGAATGTGTGCTGTCGGAAATGACCGGACACTCGTTATGACGCGAACACTCGCCCCGATTGTACCAGGACAATATCATGTGGACGTGGCAATATAGCGTTTCCAGAACAATGTGCAGAAAGGATATGTCTTGTCAAATACTGACGGTGTAGATCTATACCAATTAATTAAGTAACAAAACATAAATTTACTTTTGGAAAGTATAAATCATAACCGTAACGAAAACAACATAATCATGACGAAAGTCATATCTTTGTATACTAGTCCAAATAATTTAGGGAACATCCACATTTTTATAGAGTTTTGAAAGAACGATGGTGAGAATGAGCAATCCTCTCATAATTATAAATTGTTTGGGATTGCTCTGAATATATTATGTTATATAATTTAAATAAATGCTACGGATTGGAATAATAAACAAGTGTTTTGGGCAAATATTAGAACGTTGTATTATGAATTGCCTTATTTGCAGATCCGAAAAAAAGCCACGAAGTTGTGATTGTCTAACTTGACACAACGAGACAATGCTATCATCAATGCCGCTTTGAGGTAAATGACAAAACTTTATTTAATACGTTATTCTGATCAGTCGAATTTGTTCAGTTAGTAGCTAGTCTAGTTCTATATTGGCCTACTTCTGTGCAGTTTTCCTCCAATTTACAGCAGCAAATAGAACATTGCGTGTCACAAGGCAAACGGATAGTTGACCAGATTGGCAATCAATGTCTATTGAATAGTCGCGATGGTCATAAATTGCCAATCACGGAAATTTCATTACTCTTAAAATACATGAAGCAATTCGTCTAAAGTCTACAATTCGTTTAATGTCAAACTTGTTGAAGACAATAAAGCCAAGTTCATTGGACCAACCATTTTCTGTCTTCATTTTGTATTGTCATTATCTCCATTACCAGGTCGTTAATTTGACTTCATGTACTAATATTTAACACTTTTTCATATAAATTCATTTTATCATCATCATCATTAATAATGATTGTATAGTTAGATCTAAATAATACATCCCTGTCTTCATCGTGCCAATACCTCAATACAGATAATAGAAAAACTCCATCCCCTCCTTATACAACAGAGACAGAAAATGTTCACCTAATAATTATTGGCTTCAGACAAACCATCGAATTTGTAACGGTATTTCCATTTTAAAATTGGGACTATAACCGACTAATAGTTTCTGGGGCAAGTCCTACGTAAAGCCCCATGGATTGATTTTCTTGAGAACAGTGCCCACAAAACCATCTATGTCATGATGTACAAAGGGACAATTCCCAGAAATAATTATGTTCTAGTGCAATCAGCCTTATTATTTAAGGGCACGTAAAATGCTTTGGTGCCGTTACGTTGACTGTTCTGGACAGCAGGCGTGTTCCGCACAGCAATCGAGCGCGTATGAATACTGTCCGGGACAAACTCAAACTATTCCAAGCTAGGAGCAGGTGTAGACAGACTGCAATATAACGGACACGTGAAGGGTCGTCATTTTACACGGTTTTATTCCAATCAAGTTTATGTTATATTATGTGAACTAATAGCTACCGAAGAGACCAGTTAACCAATAAAATGGTTATTGTACCTCCATCACTAAGCAGGTAGACTAATGTTTCTATGACGTTCTCCGCGCTTGCTGTCACACCCTCCTTCCATCCAGCACGGAGTATATGAAAACCGTATTGCCTTCCGTGCAATCCACCCCCATCCCGCCTCATATGGGATTTATGGGTTTCCATCAGTAACCGAGGTAATGGATGACTAAGTATACATGGGTTACATCAATTCGAGGCGTGCCACTAGTAGTCATGGTAATTGATGTTTTAAAGTATACATGGGTTACATTCAAGGTGTTTCCACCAGTAGTCATAGTAATGGATGTCTTCATGTATACATGGGTTACATCAATTCAAGGCGTTTCCACCAGTAGTCATGGTAATGGATGTCTTGGTGTACATTGTATAACACGGAATCTGTGTGGTTTTACACATATCTGACTTTAAATCTTGAGCCTGGTTGACTCCACACATTATAATTTCTCAGATTGACCCTCCTTAGTGGACCCATTGGGTTATTTACTGTTCCAACCAGTGATCTACGGCTGGTATATCAAAAGCTGTGGTTTTTGCTAGCCTGTCTGTGGGAAAGTGAACATAGCATACCCCTTTCTGGTATTCGGAAAGAGTAGCTATGTGGCGGCAGTGGGTTTGTTCTAAGACAATGTATCAACATTAATATATAACTGGGAGATTGACATTAAATATTATCTGATTATTAATCAATGATGCAATGGTATCGTTAGACAAACCAACTTAACTTTATAAAGTCAGGAATATTTGCGATATTCTACATTCATATAATTATATCTATTCTATTGGGTGACCTCACTTATCTGGGTATTTACTTCAAATGAAACAACACTTATCTCCATAAGTGGGATTGGAACGAATACATCGATTCGCATACAATGTAGGGATTGAAACTCGGCAAACACAATCTGCACCTCAATAGAGAGCAGAATGTAGAACGTTTCAGAAACAGAACACACCACACGTAGCACTGATATTCCAGATGCTTGTGCGCAATCTCAAGGCTGTTCTACCACAAGTTCATTGAAGCAACACGACTGATGATAAAGAATGAATACAAGAAATCGAACTAGAAGGAATCAACACTGAGGATACAATTCAATTCAAATGTATTGTACAAAACACTCCATACGGAGTAGGTACAAACAAAATATATAATTATAATACATATAAAAGAATAACACATGTTTAATTAACAATGCTAATTCTGCTAGTATAATTTATGGAGACAATCCAGATAACGAATTTTCAGGTTTTCGTAAACGTATCTCCCCGGTAACGGTTCTATATCTTTGAAAAGGGTCCATAATTATTTTAGGTTGGTCATTTTTATTCTGAAGGTTCAAACACATGGAATATTATTTTATGTTTTGGTAAATACACTATTCTTCACGCACTTATATGTCATGGCGTTACATAGGGCTGCTAACGGTGTCATTGAACTGGGTCCTAGACGCGGGTGATCATAGGTATTGGTTGTTAATAATATATGCAAATCAATGGATGTTGTATCCTGGTAATAAAAACTACGGAATAACTCAAGTTTATTACGGTAATAAGCTGCGAAGAGCTGCGTATCGGAGCATATTTTAGCTGCAGTGTCATAAAAGACTCAATAATCAATGGTGGAACAATCGACTGAAGCGGTGTTTGAGCTATGGGTCGCATTACAAAAGACATGCTTGAATCTTAATCAAACATGCAACTGGGTGTTTATTTCGGTAATCTCGTTCATGAATACACACGCCAGAGCCGAAAATAGTGCAATTCTGCACCAAATGGTTTTAATCAATCACTGTCAGATGCACAGGTTTACGTGTTACCATGAAAAAACCACATCATTCAAGAGCTGTTACGCCTTACACTGCCTGGATACCAGTTGAGCAATGGTGTGTAAATATGTTTACATTATATAATTATATACTAAAGTTTTTTTAAATATTTTCTTGAGTGCATCTGAGATATTGTGTATCGGCTTTTGATAGCTGACTGTGGCCAAGGTGGGGTGGACTAGGTAGAGCGCCTGAACCTTGAATGGAAGCAGCCACTTTCCACTTTTAAATTAAAAAAAAAAAAACGTTAATAGTGTATGAATCAAAAGAGGAGGCAGAAACACACTGATAAGTTGACTTGCATTTAGATGGCAATCCAGAACAGTGAAGTGGCTAATGGAATGAACGTGTCTGCAAACAACGGTAGACATCTTTATTTCATGATCCCCATGTCTGTTTCAATCTTAAAGAAAACCTTTCAATAGATTTTGGCAAAAATATATCACTTCCGTTACACCGCTAAACTAAAATATCTAAATCTTTATTGTTTCTATTTACTACATTAAATTGTGATTAAAGATACATTGCCGAATTGAAGACGTGTGATATTTTGAACCTGATAGCGGCTAATAAACCCTTTTTTATTTCTTACAATTATTATTTTAACATCTGCTTGCTTACGATATCAATATCAATATCCAACGGGTTTGTAGTTGCTTAACATGGAACTTGTATTTTTCTCTAATAGGCAAGTATTCATATATATCAAGCTACGACATGTATAGCCATTTGGATAACCAGAAACACATTGGATACTAGAATACAGATATTGGTATTATAGCCGGAGACTAGTTACAATAGAATAGCATGCATCAGTTGTGAACGCTTGGTAGCATCAGAGGTAAGCCCAGGATATGCTCTTTAAAAGGTCTCTATATACTTTTTTTATCAGTAAATTATAACCATTAATATTTGCGGGGCTCCCGTGGCGTTATGGAATTCATGTTGACAGTATTTCGTAGTATTAAGCCATAAAACACAAATTAAAAAAAATCTTAAAAATAATTATACGCATTGTGCGTAAGGGCTCTACACTAAACCCACCAATGACATCACGCCTCTTCCTTTTTTACCATTGGTCAAACCTTTGTTTCATAAATATTAATACATTATAGACTATTCGATCCCCACAGTATAATATATTATTCAGCTAAGCTAACTACTGTCTGATATGTTGATGACTACTTACACCAGACATGTTGCGTCATGTATTCCCAAAGAAAGTTCCTACCAGACGCCACACGTCATGAATGGGTGAGAAATGTCCTTAGCCAATAATTCTTCTAACACGATAATACCGGCAGTTTCGTTTAGACCCCCACACATATTTAAGCAATAAAAGTTACAAATCCACCTTTAATTTGATATGTTACTAGAACATGACATAACGTCTCTCTTGTCCATAGCATGCAACATCAGCCCTGTCCAGCGGGGGAACAGCAGTGCGTGGTCTCGATGTGCTGTGAATTCCAATGAGTCAGTAACAATCAGGGTGTCAGGACCAATGTGCTTACATATTATACTGCTCCGAATAGTTAATCAGTGAAATGACAGTAACACGGCTATCAAACAAGAATTGCGTTAATGTACCTGACTAGAATACAAGATGAACGTCGGAACAATGATACACAATTGAGTAAAACGTAACGAGGTAGAAAACGTACTTTTAAAATGTACCTTGTTCAAGATTCAGTTGATATTAAACGGTGATAATAATCTCAGAGACATATGTATTATGCTGTTTAGATGTTTTATACGTTTTAGTGCTCTAATTTCATATTTTAAGAATTGTCTAAAGATGTGCGAGAATCATGAACACGAGTTTTGTAGCACAAGACTTTTATACATAGCCTCATTGCGTTTTTTTTTAAATGTCGCACGTTAAAAGCGAAATCAATGATTTTGGTTTAAGCGTTAACATTATTAATATAACCAAAAGTGTATCGGCTGTACAAGACATAGAAGAAGAGAAATCACAACAAAGTCGATATTGCATCTATAATGTTCACAAATCACAGTCAAGCCAGTGATGATACCAGGTGTTCGCGAAAATATATGCTTATTCTGACCCACCGCTGGTACCAATCGTAGGTACAACATTCATAGACTACTTAGCGATATAACGCATCATTAACACAGTTGATGTCTGATGCAATACCCTACTGAAAATTGCAGTGCTAACGGCGGATGCTCCCGGTGAGGCAGAATACGAAAACTTTCGCCAACACATAATGCCATCAATACTTTAACTATGATTCGTGGGTACAATAACATCTCGACATTGTCGTAATATCTCTTGGACTCTGCCTTGTACAGAGACACATTTTTGGCTACTTTAGTGGTTTCTGTACCACGTGATAGTAGGTCATGTGTCTGTGTGATTGTTCGCACGTTACCACACGCCAGCTAATAGACAATGCTTAACAACGTGCTGCTATGTCGTTAAACGTCAATCCAGTTAATTCCCTTAATAGCAAGTTAGAAATACAAGTGAGTATCCTCTTTGAAAATAAATTGCACAAGTGTTCTGGTAATAAGGTAGTTAACAGAAAACCGCTTCGAACTTCTATTTTCGTCCTTAATTGTGAACTACAATGGTACAAAGTCGCTGAGGCGTAGTTTTTGATGAAGGAAAACCATTTAATTTTGAAGAGATAAAAGGCAATTGGAAAGGGTTCCTGATCAGGAAAATCTTTAATGAACGTTTATCCTCAAACAGTGTCAGTTCGGTGCTGGGTTGTGTAGTAGTGTCCTTCATCCTATTAACCACAAGCTAAATCATGGATATCGAAGCCAGAAATATCCTTTCATTTCAGCCTTGGTTTCGTGTAACCAGTAGACGTGCGTTTTCACTAGTCGGCTATCAATAAAGCAACTATATATACACACACAGTTTTATGTAAATTTCGCTGCTTGATAATTATACTGTTCTATCGCCGAAATTGGGTCCAGTGGAGTTATGGGTACCACTGAAAAGCTAACATTCCAATCTTTAAGATGAAACCGGTTTCAGTTGCATTATTAAGATATGCAGCTGAAACCGGTTTCATCTTAAAGATTGGAATGTTAGGTTTCCAGTGATACCCATTATAACTCAATTTGACCCAATTTCGTCGATAGAACAGTATAATTCTCAAGCAGTGATATATAGATATTTGCCAACAGTCTTATAAATGATATCATAGTTTATCAGTATGAGTTGATAATTGTTTTAATCAATTGCAGAAAGTTCCATTTAAAGATTTTAGCAATGAAGTTCGTGCTACTATGGATGTCCAAGCATTCATCAAAAACACTGTGTTGCTTCTTAATATGGACGAGACCAATTTTGATGAAATTATTGATGAAATAATAGAAAAAATGATTGGCCATTTAGACAACCCACTAAGCTTGGACCAGGCCAAGTTTGCACTGTTCACACACGACTATGGTAAGATACAAAATTAGAGTGTAACTTTATTTAACATGTCTTTAATTAAGACCATAAGCCGATGTGTCGTTCTCAAAATATGGCGTTGCCTATTTTAGGCAGGTAATAGTACTAGCATATTTTTAAACACATTTAACAGTTTTACACACTGCAATGTTACATAAATTTTTTTGTTTTGTAATTGTCATTTCACCCACTGAATGCTACACTGCAATGTTACATTGATTTCTTGTTTTGTAATACTCATTATACCCACTGAATGCTACACTGCAATGTTACATTGATTTCTTGTTTTGTAATACTCATTATACCCACTGAATGTTACACTGCAATGTTACATTGATTTCTTGTTTTGTAATACTCTTTACACCCACTGAATGTTACACTGCAATGTTACATTGATTTCTTGTTTTGTAATACTCATTATACCCACTGAATGCTACACCGCAATGTTACATTGATTTCTTGTTTTGTAATACTCTTTACACCCACTGAATGTTAAACTGCAATGTTACATTGATTTGTTGTTTTGTAATACTCATTATACCCACTGAATGTTACACTGCAATGTTACATTGATTTCTTGTTTTGTAATACTCGTTACACCCACTGAATGTTACACTGCAATGTTACATTGATTTCTTGTTTTGTAATACTCATTATACCCACTGAATGCT
>JAUTCZ010054707.1:0-10548 GCA_032273805.1 Melanodrymia brightae | reverse complement strand
CCCCCCCCCCACGGACATGTGCACTCGAAAAAGTGAGCCGGACATGTCCCCCACCAAGTGACGCACATAGTAGGGCCTAGTGTCTGTTAAATGAAACGTTTCTCACATTGTGTAGTCATTGTAGCAACATTTTGTTTTTGTCTAATTCTGGTACAAGTTTCGTCTCGCTGTTTGGTAAGTAATTCATCTTAGTAGTTGTTTTACTAGATGGTGAAACGACCTCTTGTCTGTGGACTACAGGTGATGGGCGTTGCACTGAATCTAGTTGGGAACAATGTCTCACTGGCACAAACAGAAACTGTTGACGTACAGTATCGTAAATGTCTGACTCTCAACATTAAGCAAACTAATGCATTCCACTTTTTGTAATTACATAGAAAATCTTTTTATTTTTACTACTTTATCGCTCATTCAGTTCCATTATGTCATATACTAATTGTTTGTAGTTTATTCAAAGATAGCATTCTTTTGCTGTTCAGTATATAATATAAAATTGTAATATAGTACATTTGAATTCCGTTTCCATTATTATTGTTTAGCTAAGAACGTAGATGAATGTGTTGATGGTACAGCCAAATGTGATTCCTATGCTACTTGCACAGACACTAATTGGGGCTTTATTTGCAAATGTATCACCGGATACACTGGGGATGGAAAGACCTGTACACGTAAGTATTCTCAGCTCTCTGATTCTCTGCCTTGTTTCTAGTCATACTCCATTTATGATCAACACTTTTAAAAATAAGTCGAGGAAACGTAACCAACAGTGTTTGAACGCAGAAGAAGAAATAAGTATTACAATGGGTGTAACCGATGGAGCAGGATACAATTAACTTTCACGAACACCTGGTATCATCACTGCTTATAATACATCAGTACATGTCAGCTCTACTTTGTTGCAATAAATTATATTTAATTTGGAACTCATTGCGCGCTGGAGTACACCAAACTGGTCACTGTATACTGCTTCCAAACTACTATACCACCCGATTCCCATAGTATTATAACCAGCTTAGTAAAGGCTCACTCCGAAATTGTTTACAACCAAGCTGCATTTACTGTATATTAACTTGCTGTTTTCACTGCTTTACAGTGTGGTTTCTATTCTTCTGAGAATGCTAGCATTATGCTAATTAAAGTGTTCAAGGTGATATCTCTGTAGAAAACCATTTTAGTTTTACCACTTTATCTTCTGTATCACTCATTCAGTCCCATTATGTCATATCCCAACTTTTTGTAGTTTGTACAAAGATAGTTTGCATTCTTTTGCTGTTCAGTATTTATTTTAAGAAATTTTTCTAATACCAAATAATAACTCAACTCACAATTGGATGGAAATGGCCGCAGATCTTTATTACAATAATATAATTAACGATATGGTGAGCAGGCATAATAATTAACTAAAGCTGGGTACCGCCCTCTAGTGTACGACATAGCAGGACAGCCTTCCAATATGCACATGATATATGTGGGTAACCAAGCTGAGTATCTACCTACCACGGTAATCGGACACAACAGCACCCAAGCTACTCCCTAGGGCAGCTCCATAGCAGAGTATACCATATACATGCATCACATAAAGGACCGTAGAACCCACTCAAATATACCCCCACGTGCATTCCAACCCGAAAATCCTAGGGCACCCCATAGCAATTTTCAGCCCCCCAGGGCACACCATAGCAGAGCACATAGGAAGCACTACCATTGGGTATAAATGATAAACCACCAGCTTATCAGGGAAACCTCATCCTGAAAGCCACCACCATACAATGTACTATATATATGTATATGATACAAGCCTGCCCACCATATTCCGCCACACAGAGCTGTCTATACAGTTCTGAAATGCCCACATCCTAAAAAATAAAAGAAACTACGGCCTATCCAAAAATGAGTTGAGTTTTGAGAATAAAAGTTTCAATGCCCCCCTGTAAAGTATTTACAAAAATAGCATTCCCGATATCACCTAGATGCACCCCATCATCTCTGAACAAATTCGGGCAATCATAGGTGATATCGTCATGTCGGATAACCCGACCTCCAGTTTTCAATACCGCTTTTCTGTCGGCTCGGTTTATCCTCTTACGTTTTTTCTCAACTGCTGTAATGCTGTTACCCCCCTCCAATATAACCTGGTGAGAATATCTGACCAAATGATCACACAATTGGGTAACAACCCGGCAAGTAATTTAATGTCATGCTCAACTCGGTCACACATATCATACGCCGAATAGTCTGTAATATCATTGCCGCCTGCGTGCAATATAATATATTGCGGTGGTGAACAATGCAACAACCGAGTATTAATAACATTCAAAACACTGGCCCACCTCAATCCTCGATGTCCCATCCATGTTATACTGATGCCTAGGTGGTCCCCAGCCTCATATTGCGGTTCAGTGTCGACAATGCTCTTCGGTGAGCCCAATAAATCAATGACGATCCCACGATCCATATGTCTGCAAAAACTCAAGTTTTAAAAGAATGAAGCAATGATTAACAAGATACATGTTCCGGTATATACAGTAAATTATTTCTTATGGTTTAAATGACAAGACGAATGTACTTCTGAAATACATGGGATTTCCACCTCCCCATCACTCTAATCAACTCTGGAGATACACCACCCATAGCCAATGTTGTAGCTGCACCGATACGGAATGAGTGCGATTTGAACTGAGCCTGTGGCAACCCCAAAGCAACAATTACTTTTTGCAAGACAGCACTAAATTGATAGCTACTTAAATACTTTTTATTTTGATGTATGAACAAGTAATTACAATTACTTGTATAAGGTCTAACCGAAAGAAACTGCCGCAAATTTGTAACAGGGCAAAGGCAACTACCTGTAATGCTAGGAATTTGCACCCTCTCCCCATGACCCTTTTGGTCAGTTTTTGAATATCGCAATGTAACCACCAAATCAGAGTCCTGCCTAACACTCAATGCAATGTCCCCTAACAACAAAGGCCTATGTGAGGCACCATGAGTAGTAAATACTAGTTCACTCACTCTGAAAAGGCCAAAAAATGCTAAACTATATGCAGCTCTAAATAAGAGCAATTCATAAGTAGAAGTACAGATGGTTTCCAATTTAGCGTGAATTTTTATGAGAATATCATGTGTAATTGGTGCCCTAGAATCTGGTCGATTACGTAACCTCTTTAAACCTTCCAGTGCTTTTCTTACAATAAAAAGTGTAGTAGGATCCTTCCATTGCCTCATTTTATGAACGTAACTCAGACCAGACACATAACTTGCGACTGTAGATGGGCAAGACCCTTTGTTAGAATGAAAAGCTATAAATAATAATATATGATCCAGAGGCACTGGCCACAGTTCTTGAATCTGCAGTGATTGTCTAAATTGAACAAAGCTTTTCAACGCATTGGAATACAAAATTCTAGTACTTCTCGACATGCTACTGTCTAACAATCTTCCAAGTTCATTGTAAAGATGGACCACATCCACGTTGGAAACGATGTCTTCTCCAAGTCTGCTTGAGGTGCCAACTGATGAAACTTGTCGAGCTGTAAACGGGACAAACTATCCGTTAAATCATTAAGACATCCAGGTATATACACTGCTCGAAACAAAATGTTCAATTTCAAACACCGCAGTACAAAAACACGCAATAATGTTAGAATGTTGTTTGATTTTGATGTCATAGTATTTATTATGGCAAAAACAGATTGGTTGTCAGAATGATATATCAACTTTTTATTGGAAAATCTATCTCCCCAAATGAATATAGACACTAGAATAGGAAAAAATTCCAATAACGTTATGTTATCTGTATAACATTCATTAAACCAAAATTCTGGCCATGTTGCATAACACCAACTGCCATTGTAAAATGCCCCAAAACCATTTCCTTTTCTGGCTGAACTATCAGTGTATAGATGTTCATGCCGACTAGAAAGCCAAAACTGATCACGAAAAGCAGATATGCCATTAAAAGATTTGAAAAACGTTAACCACAATTTTAGATCAGCCCGTAATTCAGAAGTTAATCGCAAATGATGGTTTGGCTTAGAAAGTCCAATTGTTGCATTGATCAGTCGGCGACAAAAAGTGCGCCCTGGGGCAATGGCCCGACAAGCAAAATTCAAAACACCCAGTAAAGACTGCATTGACCTCAAAGTTGTTTTTTGACCCTTCAGCATGTCTAATATTCTATCAACAATTTCCGTCACCTTCGCAAGTGGAATTCGTATTACCATATGAACAGTGTCAATCTCAAGGCCAAGGTAAGAAATGACAGTCTGAGGGCCCTCTGTTTTTTCTTCAGCAATGGGAACACCCAACGTCTCACATAAGGAAAAGAAACTATCTAAACCATTCTGACAATTCTTAGTATCAACTGATCCACCAAACAAGAAATCATCTAAATAATGCACCATTTCACAATCAGGGAAGTGCTGACGAGTTGCCCATTCTAAAAAGGTGGCAAATTTTTCAAATGTTGCACAGGAAATGGAACAACCCATAGGCAAACATTTGTCGAAATAATAATGTTCATCAAGTTTAAAACCTAGCAAATCAAATTCACCAGGCCACACTGGCAACAATCGAAATGCAGATTTGATATCTGCCTTTGCCAGCAGTGCCCCTTTTCCGATTTGTTTTACCATATAGACAGCTTCATCAAAGGAAGTATAAGAAACCGAACACAACTTAGGATCAATGAAATCATTCACAGAGCCATGTTCAGGGTAGGACAAATGGTGTATCATCCTAAACTCACCTGGGATTTTCTTGGGAACTAAACCTAATGGCGAAATACGTAAAGTTGCAATCGGTCTTAAATTGAACGGCCCAGCTACTCTGCCCATTTTAATTTCTTTGTTAATTTTCTGTCTTGTTATTTGTATATTGTCAGAAACTGATTTAAGATTTTCAGAATCAACTGGCATACGGGGCCCTATATAGTGCAAATGAAAACCGTTGGTGAAACCATCAAGCAATTCCTGTGAAATAATAGATGAATAATTAAGTAACTCTACTTTAAGTGTACTTAGTTTTATGGGTGTAAAGCCCAAGGTGAACTTTTTATCTTCTACCCCTACCTCTTCCACGCATGTTCCTTTGTGAACCTCTGTTGTCACGAAAGGACTGGTCATTTAACATTTGCGGACAATTCATTTTTGAATGATTTTCTCTACAAATGGAACACAAATGCTGAAATTGGCATGGGTTCCATTTGCAAACCCCCTTATTAAAGGCATAACATAAACCCTTAACACCTTGGGAAGATCTATTATCGAATACATTCGAATGCTGCACAATTTGGGGGACAGACAGTAACCGGAGCCACAAATCTGTATTAACTTTTGCCCAAGACTGCAAACTAAGGGCCTGGCGTAGTCGAAAATGTTCATCATAAGACCGCCAACCAAAACCCTGTGTTCTGGTTGCAGCGTCCCTGATAATTGACATGTATTGTGTAAGCTCTGTTGCTTTTTCCATAAATTTCTGGCAATAAATGTGCATAAATATTATAAAAGCGTCTGTCCATTTCTCCACAGAAGGAATTTTATCTCTACTAACCCTTGGACGAGATTCAATGGCACCATTCCCACTAATAAACAAAGTGCCACCATCATGGAATTCCTGCAAATCAACCGCCCCCCTCAAAAGCAATGCGATGTTAACATATTGATTGGCCCATATCTTCTGCCGCAAAACCAAAGGAACGTGAGAAGCAATATCATCTGCATTAACTTTAACAAGTTCCGGAGCCCCGGACATACTCGACATGGTGTCGAACACGCATGGAGGAGAGATATCCTCCACGGGTGGCGAAACGCCCGAACAGACGTTATTCCATACATTAATCCCAGTAGGCCCATCTGTACAAACATTACTGTTACTCCTCCCGCTGTTCTTGTCCGACACCCTCGCGCTTTTCGACCCGTACGACGATCCGGAGGCATAACACAAAGATCTAACACTCGAGCAATAAAAAAAAAAACAGGTGGAGGGATCCCGCCAAAGTACCCTAACAAAGCACAAATAATGCTAAATTGTAAATATATCGAATTTAGATTAACAGTAAATTTTGTAAGTAGCGTGCTTTCCGAAAAATATACAAAGGGGGGAGTAACTCCTTAATTACGGTCTCACACCACAGATGGAAAAATTCAAAAATAAATCTGTTTAATTGTAAATCATTAAACCTTATTATAAAATGCAAAGTAAGTAAAAAAGAATACAATTGGTTTTCTCGAGTATAGAGGATATTAAACGAACTATCGTGTATTATCAAGTTTAAGTCCCAAGTGAAATAATTTTCATTTGTCACTACCTTTAGCGAGAGATAAAAACAAAAATTATTTAACGAAAAATTATTGCGAAAGGCTTCCCAAAACATTTCACGTCGATGTAATGATGAAAATAAAGATGATAACGGTCCTTTTACATGGTACGCATAATGTTACGTTCACAATTTGAGATGTCCTATTTGACCAATGTTCCTGTCAGTGGCTGGAATGGTTTTAACAACCCAATCAAATGACATGTTATAAATACCAATGTTTGAGATTTTATTTTTTTCGCCGGTTAAAGTGCCCACTGATGTAATAAACTTGTTTTCTTACACAGGAGCAGCTGGAGAAGGTGATTGATAAGAAGGAGTTGGAGCAGAAGGTGTTAGAGAGTCAGCTGTTGGACACGAAGGCAGAGAGTGAGAAGCAAAAGGAAAGTATGCTCCACGCGCGTGAAGATGTCCTCTCCAACTTTGCTGAACTCATGGAAACAGAGCTTCAGTGCAGCATTTGCAACGAGCTTTTTGTTCAGGTACAAAGCCGATCATTTTCAGTGTGTTGGGAACTTAATAATAACTGACTTTTATTAACATGTGCAGAAATAGAAGTTGGAATAATAAAAACTAAACCAAAACTGCTTATTAGGCCAACCCAATTTAATTGTATTTCCAATTCACGCACCACCACTACCAAGAATAGAGCTGTCACCGAGAAAATATAAAGAAGTTTTTATTTTACTAATTCCCAGCACCCTCAATGGCCTCATGTGCCACTGTAAAAATGTGCCGCCATTTTGTACGATCATCACAAAAAGGGTTATAACTCTTGAATGACTAGTAATTGTCACAAACTATCACCATAAAATACTGCTACGGAAGACAAAGACACAGTTTCAAGGTTGTGTCCAGTTCATAGAATGGAAAGAATTTTTGTCAAATGTACTAGAAAATGGTGGCTAAACATTATGGAATAGTGTTAAATCATTGGTGTAGGAAGCCTGAACAGTGTACGTAGCTTCAAAATAATAATAATAATAAAATAATTTGTGCTATTTGTTTATAGATTTGCCTTTAGTATGTTTTTACTTCTATGTTTCACACATGTCACAATTTTGGGTCCATGGTAGTTAGCTTTGTTTTTTTTACCATTAAAATTTTTACCATTGTTAAATGTGAATAAATATTTTCTCCAGTGACCAATTTCTTTCGTATCTACAGGCGACATCACTGAACTGCTCTCATGCATTCTGTGCTTTGTGTATTGCTCATTGGATGAAGAGGAAGAAGGAGTGTCCTATCTGCCGCGCAGCAGTGACGTCCCACATGAGGTCTATTGTTCTCGACAGTTATATTGATACGATGGCTGAACATCTTAGTGATGAGATGAAGGAGAGAAGAAAAGAACTAGTCAAGTCACGAAAAGGTGTGATGAAAAAATGGTCATTTACTAATAGAACATTTAGGGATACCTTAACAGCCAACCTGATCGATTAAGCAGAATGTAAACAATAATAAAATGTATCACTCATTTCATACTTTCTGTGAATAAACCCCATAATCCTTTGTGGTGATTAAAATAAGATGTAAATCGTATGGAAATGCAATGGAGAATTATATGGAAAGTTGAACTCTTCGTGTGTGTGTGTCAATGTTTAAAGACCTGTTCCGGGTTACACACATGCATTTTTTGTGCATGTATACATTTACAAATTAAATTTTTCTTGTCAATTTGCAGTTGTATATCACAAATACATATTAAAATAACGAAATATAGCACTTGCAACTATGAGACTGTAACTTTAATATCCTCTATATAACTACTTGTCATTGTAATATTGTTCACTCTTTACAGAAGTAGAGTGTGCCTGATGTTCAATAGGTCGACGGATCGATCCTCCTCAGTGGACCCATTTGGTTACTTCCTGTTTCAACCACTGGTCCATCAAAGGCTGTGGTGTGTGCTATCCTGTCTGTGGTAAAGTGCACATAAAAGATCCTTTGCTGTTATTTGCAGAAGAGTAGCCTATGTGGCAGCAGCGGGTTTCCTCTATGGCCAAGTGTCAATATAACCATGCATTTGACATCCACAAACCACTGATTAATAATCAACGTGTTCCAGTAGTGTCGTTAAACAAACAAACATTTTCTTTACAGAGGAGCAGGCAAAGTTTGACGAAGAGAACAAGCCTGTGGTAGCGGAGACGTCTGGCGGTAGAAGAGGGCGGGGAGGTACGCGTGTCAGAGGGAATCTCCGCACCGGACCAGCGGGGTCGACACGGATAGTGCGTCCCATTATCGTTGAGAGTGACGATTCCAATGATTCAATGAATGAAGACAGTGATAGCGAGAATTCTGATGGCAATATAAGTGGTGATGAGGATGCTTATTATGGTGGATATGGCAGATGCTTTACATGTGGTGAGAATAACATCTGTATAGTTAAATTTCTCTGTTAAGATAATTGGTGTAGGAATTAATAGAATATGTTTTATTGTTTAGCTTTTTAATTTTATATTCAAATATGTTTGAATCAAGCTTCAATTAGTGTATACTGGGGAAAAATGTGTGTATAAATCTTGGATCGTTCGCACCTAACCTGAAATCATGAAATTAACATGCATGCATTATTTATCCGCTTAGTGTGTGTTTGCAATAATATAAGGTCATGTCTACATTTTTTATAAACTAGTAAATCAGTGACATATATTCTATGACATTGTTTTTATTACCCAGACTTAAGTTATATATTTTTACAATTTCCTCGTGGCAATATTTAAGTTATAAACATTGGTATTTACAAATAAACAGATATAAAGGACGAAACTCTCATTTTAATGGTCCAAAAATTCTTTGAAAATGTTGCCACTTGCTAGATGATTGAATTTTGGAAATGATTTCAAGCTACTATAAACTTCAATAAGCGCATTAGATAGAAAAAATAGATGTTCTGAACAACTAGTAGTTAGTAGTGCATAATATTATTTTCGAAAAAAAGTCTGTATGTATAGTAATCATGTTATTAGATGAACTATACTAGGCATTGTTCCTTTATAAAGGCATTCATATCATTGGGTATTGATATTATTGACATAGTAATACATGTTTTCAATTGGTTGTAGTTTTTCAAGTTTTAAAATCAACAGTTTAAATTAAATATTGTGAGTATTAGTAATGAAGAGGGTCATGAACGTTGTGTGTATAAAAGACATGTCAGAATTTAGAGATGGCTTCTAAGGAATGATATGGTGTACAGTAGTTTATTGGTAGAGACTGCTTGTGGTGCAGCAGGTTGCAGGATCGATTCTCTTCATTTCAAGACTCATGTGTTATATTTCCATATTTTAACCACAGTGCTCCACAACATTATATTAATGATTGTGGTATGTGCAGTCTTGTCTGTGGGAAATGTGTAATATGATATGTTGCTTATGACAACAAGGGATGTATGTTGCAGGATGCTTCTCTTGTAGTTTGATGTGTTTGATATTCAGTAGCGGAAGTTAAAAGTCAAATCCAAAAATAGGAAAATTTGGAGATAATTTCTGAATGTCTATTTAAAGTCTGATTATATGTATTTTCTACCTTTTTTAAAGCACTAAAACCGATATAATTCTACAATAGCATGTCGCATCTGTTCAGATTTAAAAAAAAAATCAAATTTGCATATTTTCTGTCATAAATCGTTCGCATATTCAGTTGTTCTTCATCATTGTGTGGTATTTTATTAACCAATTTTTCCTTATTAGCAATTGTTTTCACAATATAGACGTAATGTATAAAATAAAGGTTAAATATATTCAGGATTAGTCTTTTTTCAGAACTTCCTTGAGAAGTAACTACCGGGTATAGTGCAGTATAGAATATGCAATCTAATGTTTTCAGAAATCAATTAATTTACTAGTCCTTTCTTAGAATCAATCAATAGTCATATATCTTTCTGGCTTTATCATGCAAGAGGTGAGCTCAGATACAGGAAATTACAAAATAAAAAGCTCGAGAATGGTTTCTCAGAGTACAGGGACCTTAGCACGAAGGCACGTAAGTGTGTGCGTACTTGTAAAGGGTTCACAAACACCACAAAACCATTTTCTTTGTATTCACAGACATTACACCAGCCATGCTAAAGCAATTTTGTTTGCATCATCTATAGAGCTACCTCAAAGACCACTAAATATTAATATACATTATGCATACATACATACATAAATGCATGCATACATACATACATACATACATACATACATACATACATACATACATACATACATACATACATACATACA